>JBBPBX010043378.1:0-27951 GCA_038048925.1 Garcialebias charrua | reverse complement strand
ATTTATAAATAATACCCTGATGCATGCTCAATAATCCAGGTAGAAAAATCTAAAAAAGCTAAGTCTGGTCCTCTGGACATTCAAAAAACAAAAAAACAAAACAAAGCAAAAAATTGTAGAAACGTTTCGTCTTTCGTCCGAAAGACTTCCTCAGTCTGAGGTGCTGGGTTCAGCTCAGTCTTATAAATAGCACCCTCTCACAGTGTTACACAACCAGTTGGCTGATGACAGCCTGAAACCAGCTGCTCACATGATCAAGGAGGACCATCAGCCTAACAATGGATCGTTAGCACCCTGATGGTTGTTTGCTATTCACAGAGGGCTGAGTGATACCAGCAATCACAGCATTGTAGGAGGGGGACAGTTGAACTCGGAGGCCTCCACCCCTGTTTAATGATGGGCGGTTTCTTTTCACAAAGATGGCCTCCTTTACTCCTCTCTCAAACCATCGTTCCTCTCTATCAAGGATGTGAACATCTTCATCCCTGAAAGAGTGACCGCTGGCCTGGAGATGAGTGTAGACTGCAGAGTCCTGACCTGATGATGTTGATCTTCTGTGCTCACCAAATCTTTATTTTTGTCTTGATATGAAAGTGCACACTTCTGACGTTTTCTGAATGTTTGCTTACTGTGAGAAAAAAAAACAAGTGGCATAATTTTATTTAGTTTTTTAATCTTTAAAACTATGGTCATTAATTATTATCACCAAATCTCTATTTTTGTTTTGAAGTGCACTTCTAATGTTGTCTGAATGTTGTCTGAACGTTCACTCTGGACATTTAATGTGAAAAAACATGTTTGGTGTGATTTAATTTAAAGAGCATAGTACAAACTTAATGGTTGTTATTATTTATCACCAAATCTCTATTTCTGTGTTGTTATAAAAAATTGTACACTTCTGTTAGTTAGATGTTTAATAGAGGGTTTAGGGCCCTCTTTTCTCCCACAGTACTTCTCTCAGTTAAACTCTGGTGCCAGAAAATGGCTTCCATTAACTCCTGTTTATCCCCCCAGAAGCAAAACCTTGTTGTTCTGGTGGTTTGATTGAACACTGTGACAGTTGAGGGTGGGCAATCACAACCCCCACTGTTGGTTGGAGGCCCTTTCATTGGCCCTTTGATTTCTCCCAGGATGCCTTGTGGTGAAGGTTTCCCATCATTGCCACCATTTTAGTTTGTTTGGTTCAACACAGAGGAGCACCACCCTGCAGCTGGATCTTGATGCTTGAACCAAATCCCCTGGTCAGCAGATACCAACAAGAAAGGTAAGGGCTTGAGGCCTTATGCTCCTAACCCCAGTTGAATAATGAAGGTTTGTGTTTGCTCATTAAATTATTCTGAATTAATTAAAATTTATAAGCTGCTTCCAAGTTACACCAAGACAGGTTTAAGGCTTTTGAACTGCAACTTCGGACATTTTACTTTAATTTCAGAGTTAGCTAGCCTCAAAAATATTTGTTTTGCTTCTAAAACTTTCTCCAGTGAACAGCTGTTTCCTCAACATCAGTTCCAGATGTTCTGTAACCGTCAGACTGTGGTTCTGCCGGAACTTTAAAACAGAACGCAGCTCACCCCGTCATTCCCATCTCTCTGTTTCATAGGGTTTGGGTTTAGGAGTCCTATGACGGTGCCTGAATCCCTCTTCTAGGTGGACGTCGCCGAACAGGAAGAGAGAAACGAACACGTCCAGGTTGTGGAGGTCACTTATGCAGCGACTCTCAACAGATCAACTGACAAGAACTACATAAACTCTGAGACCGGTGAGTGTTTAAAGCAAACACAAAGCTTCTGAACGGTTTGAACCATACAGATAGAGTTCACTCAGCTGGATAAGGTGAAGAAACTTGAAGACGTTCAAGTGGAAAGATTATTATTACTTTTTTAACCTTTTTCACTACAGACGAACTGTTGTCCCTCCCCCCATCCCCCAATGCTGTTATTGCATGAGCACCCTGTGAGTCATCAAGGCCCCTAATGACCGTCAGGCTGATGTTCCTCATTTGCATGTGAACAAGCTGTTTTTATTGACATTGTTAAACCTGTTTGTCCTATGTGGAGGAACTGAAACTGAAAACTCTCATTGACAATGGCAAAAAAACATTTATTCTGTTCCTAAATCTACTCTTTGGAGACAAACTCATCTTGCTGCCAAGCGGAAATTTAAGTGTTTAGATGATGACCAAGATGATTCTCAAGATTTTGTTAAAAATTCTCCTGCATTTCAGCATGAAGTCATTGCCATGCATAGTGAACACAGTGAATCACTTGAAAGTTCTGACTCTCTTCATGATGATGGCACCAATGAACCAGAAACTGTAGATATTCCTGTAAATGGGTCCTTTTCAGATGATGATCATGGCAGTATTCATTCAGACCATCATGCCAATCATTCTTATGATTTTCCCTCTGAATTGGATGTTCACATTTCACATAACTCTGAACTTGAACCAGATCGCTCAACAGATTGTTCTTCCTTACTGACGGTGAACAAGCCACCTATCAACATTTGCTGGGATGGATGTTTTTTATTATTATTTATTAATCCAGTTATAGGGGAGACCCCAGCAAGGCACTGTGCATTTTCCAGATTGCCTTTGCATATGACTAATTACTCTTTTTTGTTTTTGTTTGTTTTTTTGCAAATGCAGATGGAATCATGAATGGGGATTCTGCGGCAAGAGAGGATTTTATAAGGACTCATGCTGCAGAGCATTTAAAACATGCAAAAAGGGTAGAGGACATGCGCTCACACTGGACAATTAAAACGTGTCACAAAGAAGTGGAGGTGGGGCTTTCACACTGGACATTTAATGCACCACAAAGAAGTGGACACTGGACATTTAATGCACCACAAAGAAGTGGAGGTGAGGCTTTCACACTGGACATTTAATGCACCACAAAGAAGTGGACACTGGACATTTAATGCACCACAAGAAGTGGAGGTGGAGGGTCACACAGGACATTTAAAATGTGCCACAAAGAAGTGGAGGACACGGGCTCACACAGAACTGAGGAACACATTTTTTGGGGGGAGAGATGCAAATACAGGTGCTAGTCATAAAATTAGAATATGAAAAAGTTTATTTATTTCAGTAATTCCATTCAAAAAGTAAAACTTGTATACAGGTATTCCCCGATTTACGAGCGAGATCCGTCACAAGGGGGCGCTCGTAAACCGGAAATCTCGTAATTTGGAACGGCCGCCATTGCTCTCGTAAACCCGGAAGTCCGCTCGTAAATTTCGCCAGCGCACCTAAAAACACTCTATTTTCATCTATAAACTACTTTTGAGTGCATAAAAATGATCGGAAACGTGTGTTTATATGCTTAACTTGCTAACTGTAGTGAAAAAACACATGAAAACTCAGTATTTTTTTCGTTTTTTCCAAAAATTCGCAACCCGGAAGTCCGCTCGTAAATTTCGCCAGCGCACCTAAAAACACTCTATTTTCATCTAAAAACTACTTTTGAGTGCATAAAAATGATCGGAAACGTGTGTTTATATGCTTAACTTGCTAACTGTAGTGGAAAAACACATGAAAACTCAGTATTTTTTTCGTTTTTTCCAAGAATTCGCAACCCGGAAGTCCGCTCGTAAATTTCGCCAGCGCACCTAAAAACACTCTATTTTCATCTAAAAACTACTTTTGAGTGCATACAAATGATCGGAAACGTGTGTTTATATGCTTAACTTGCTAACTGAAGTGAAAAAACACATGAAAACTCGGTATTTTTTTCGTTTTTTCCAAAAATGTGCAGCTCGTAAGTCTGGGACCTCGCAGATCAGAGCGCTCGTAATTCGGGGACTACCTGTATTATATTCATTCATACAGACTGATATATTTTTTTAAAAATTCTTAATGTTGATGATTATAACTGACAACTAATGAAAAGCCCAAATTCATTACCGGTAACAGAAAATTACATTACTTGAGATAAAAAATAAAAAAAAGGATTTTTATAGATGTTGGCCAACTGAAAAGTATGAACATGGTACCATGGTCCCTGCAAAAGGACCCCCAACTAAGTATTCAAAGATGTACATATTGTACATTTCATGTTCATAGTTCTCAGTTGGCCAACATTTATAAACATTTTTTTAAATTAATCTCAAGTAATAGTCTAATTTTCTGAGGTACTAAATTTAGGGTTGTCATTAGTTGTTGGTTTTAATTATCAGCATTAAAAGAAATAAACTTGAAATCAGTTTAATGAAAGTTTCACTTTTTGAATGGAATTACTGAAATAAATCAACTTATTTAAAATATTATGACCAGCACACTTTTTAAACATATTTGTGGTGGGACTGTAATTTTATATAGCTTTCATATTTCTCGTGTTACTGCCAGTGTTGCAGTTCAGCTATAAATCCAAAAGAAAAATGAAGGCATGTTAATAAAAAACAAAAACAAATTAATGTTAAGTACAGACCAAAGCTATGTGAGCTGTGTACTTTTAGATTTGTTTGTGTACTGGTACATTTTGTTTTGCCACCAGTTGATAAGCTCCCTCCAATGTAATTCTAAAGCTTTTGTTTTTTTAAAGGTACCAAAGGTGGACTTTTCCATTTTATGTGTTATGCTGTTCTGTTAATCCTTTAATTTATGTTAAAGAGGATAAAGGAAAAATGTAAGGAGTGATTTGTAAACCTTAAACCAACGGTTTCCACCATGTTTCCTGCTGCACAATGGATGGTCAAATGTGGTTCCTAGCTTTGTTTGCCTCAACGCAGTTTTGAAGTAGATGCATTATATTTTTCATATGCATAGCATGTACAGATTCTTTTTGTACCTATTTTTGTACCTATTTTGTTACAACTGATGCCAGTTATGCATTTTTTTTATTCATATACGGATTTGTTTTATATTATGATACTGATGCCTTTATGTGTAATAAACTGATTCTTTTATCATAACTTTCGACTCTGTTATTTTTAATGTTAGTACTGTAGAATTAATTCATAGCCAAGAGTTATTTGCACAACTACATATCATCATGATTCCACTAATAAATCTCAATTTAAAACTGTGGATTGGGAACTTGAAAAGTTTGTGTTGTCTGAACGTTGAAGGGACAGTTTCTGAACGTTCAGGGGACAGTTTCTGAACATTCAGGGGACGTTGTCTGAACGTTCGGGGGACAGTTTCTGAACATTCAGGGGACGTTCTCTGAACGTTTTATGGAGTTTCATTTGGACGTTCAGTGAACGTTTTCTGCAAACGTTCAGAGGACGTTGATGACAACGTTCAGAGGACGTTGTCTGAACGTTCAGGGGACAGTTTCTGAACATTCAGGGGACGTTCTCTGAACGTTCGGGGGACAGTTTCTGAACATTCAGGGGACGTTCTCTGAACGTTTTATGGAGTTTCATTTGGACGTTCAGTGAACGTTTTCTGCAAACGTTCAGAGGACGTTGATGACAACGTTCAGAGGACGTTGTCTGAACGTTCAGGGGACAGTTTCTGAACATTCAGGGGACGTTCTCTGAACGTTCGGGGGACAGTTTCTGAACATTCAGGGGACGTTCTCTGAACGTTTTATGGAGTTTCATTTGGACGTTCAGTGAACGTTTTCTGCAAACGTTCAGAGGACGTTGATGACAACGTTCAGAGGACATTGTCTGAACGTTCAATGTTAGCTGGGGACCTCGTGTACATAATCTCGTTTTCAACACATGTACTACAGTACATGCGGTGCAAATGACAATAAATTCTCTCTGACTCTCTGACTCTGATGTACCACATGCGGTGCAAATGACAATAAAGACTCTCTGACTCTGACTCTGATATATTAATTAAAAGTAAGGAAGTCTACATGGAATGAGCAAAAGTCTAGAGATTAGTTACATTTATTGCTGGAGTCTTTAATGCTAAAATCCAAAACCGAGGTTACAAATAATTAATTGTTAAGGCAGCAGTATACAATCTTGATATGGTAGGACTTAAGTGGGAAGAAATAAGGGATTATCTTAATGTGCAGGCAAGCCAGGAACAGTGACTGTTCATAGTAACTGATGGAGGATTTTTAAACACCTTCACCTTAAACATGAACCACACAAGAAGACAAGAATTAATTTTCAGAGCAGCAGTCAGCCTCCTTGAGCAGGTTACTGAATTCTCTTAACAGTAACCATTTTTCTTCTACACTAGAATGCAAGGAGTCGCATATAGTCAAGAGCTCAAAAAGTTTATAGACAGTAGAAAGGACAAACCTGATAGTATTGTTTGTTGAAAACAGGTCTCTCTTGTAAATGAGTCCTTGAGACTAAATGAGATTAACCTGTCTAAATAAAGGTTGAATGAATGAATACAGGAGATATGGCTTAAGCCTGGAATGGATAACACATTATTTTTAATAGGGAAATGCCAGACAGGGAAATGTGAGTGTGGGGAAGATGAGACAATATAATACATTATTTTGCATTGCAGGAGTTACCAGGTTCTGAGAAACTAGTTAGTTAAGAATCTTAGTAATATGGAAATGAAATTGGACATTGTTGATTTATTGCAGAAAGATTCAGGAGGCAGGAGATATCAAGTCATATTTACTTTTTTAAATGGTGTAAGTCATATAATAGGATCTAAAAGGGAAAAAAAAGAAGAAACAAAGGAAGAGGAAAAGGAAAAAGAAGAGGGGAGGGAGAAGAGAAAGAGGGAAAAATATATTTTTGGTAATGTGGTCCACACTTCTCACCAGTTGGTGGTGGTAATGCTTCCTTCAGTTGTTTGCCAACCGCCAATATACAGATGAAGATTTTTTTTAAACAAAACTTAATTTACACAATAATTTAACATAAGTGTTTAAAAACATGATCAGGACAAGCTTAAAATAAAATATTTACATGAGGAGTTTGTTGTATTGTAGTTCTCCCTGATCTGAAATAGGGCTGGGCGATATGGACAAAAATTCATATCTCGATATTGTTGTGATATATCGCGATATACGATATATATCTCGATATAATTTTCTTTCCATAAAAGAATAACAAAAATATATTTCTGAGTCAAAGCTTTGTCCCAGTTGTCACACAGCAACATTTATTAACAAACAGCTGTAACTCTACAAAATAAATGTCTAAAAAATGAACCATTTTATGAATGAACCATACATTACTTTATTTTTTAGACATTTATTTACACCTATTAAATAATAATCCTCTTCAGCTGAGGGCAGCTGTGGCTGAGAGGCTAGAGCAGTCTCCTCCAATGGGAGAGGTGGGGGTTCAATTCCACCAGCTGTCACATGCTGAAGTGTTCCTGGGCAGTGGGCAACACTGAACCACTCATTGCCTCTGATGTGTGTCCCATCATTGTATGAATGTGATAAAGTACTGATGAAGAGCATCTCAGAGTGACCGCAGCAGAAGTGAGAGGTAGTCTCAGAAGGATCAACCCTCATAGGGATGCACCGATCCACATTTCTCACTTCCGATCCGATACCGATACTTATTAACTCAGTATTGACTGATACCGATACTTTTCCGATCCGATACTGTTCAGGTATGTGACTCTGTACAGTATAATGAAACTTTTGCACCTAAACTATTCATTTTAACATTGTGTGAGATACACCCAATGAAGACTCTTTTAAGCCTTACAATAGGGAACCCACTGACTTTAACAGCACACAGGACAGGAGGCAATTATACCACACACGTCCTCCTTATGCTGAATCCTCACCAAACGCTTTTCGCGCAGCCGAAGCAGCCACTTTACATTGAAAGTCTATGTGGCCGCGCATCTTGGAGCAGCGGGGCGTGACGCAGCGCATCTACATAGGGATGGGGCAGATCCGATCCAGTATCGGTATCGGTATCCGATACCAGCATAATTTAAGTATCGGATATCGGATCCAACCTGCCGATATTTCCGATCCAGCTTCAAAGAGCACTTGTGTTCCATCATATTCTGTGACTGCCGTCTTAAAGCTATACTCTGTAGTTTCTGCAGTACCCTGGGACTTAGAAAAATTTCCAGCAGGTGAAATCATTCTGCTCCCTTCCCTCAGAGCCATATATGGCTCTGAGGGGGAGGCTCTGCTGAGATTCAAATTCAAGCTCTGTTTTTATTGGCTGATTCAAATTCAAGCTCTGTTTTTAATTGGCTGGTTACAAACTCTGTTTTTATTGGCTGTCATTGTCCTGGTCACTCTGTGTTTTTAGTGTTTTTATAAATGCTGATAGAGAAGCAAGGGGACTATAGTTTTTTTCAGAGATTACTTTGTCTAACATCAGTTTGTCAGTAGATAGTGACAGAGTGAAGAAATATGTTAAAAATATATTGTTTGAAAAGTTAGACTACATTACAATCTTACATACCCCAGCTTTAACATTATGTGAGTTAAAACCAATGAAGACACTCACAACAGGAAACTCACAAACTTTAACAGTGTAGTCTTTATAGTATAGAAAACATTCCAAAATACACATAACTTTATAGTCTCAGTACAAATATTTCATTATACAGATTCACATACCTGAACAGTATCGGATCGGAAAAGTATCGGTATCGGTCGATACCCAGTTCTTAAGTATCGGTATCGGATCGGAAGTGAGAAATGTGGATCGGTGCATCTACAGCAGTTCAAGCAGCGCAGCAGGACCCGGCAGCCCCTTTTTACGCACGCACGTGCGCAGCCGCGCAGCCGAACAGCAGAGCAGCAGGAAGCCAGAATATTCTAGCTTCTGCTGCTCGCTGCGTCGCAGCAACCACTCGGGAGAGACTCTGCTATGTGATGACGCAACAACGACGGGACGTTCTGTGGACGAAAACAGCCTCCGGTAGGAAAACCTGGCATTTTTAAAGTTGCTGCTGTCCACTCGAGCGTTCATCACCCCAAACATAAAAAAAAAGTTTTAATCTCAACAAAGACTTTTGCAGCTGCAGTTCGGCTCGTAGAAAACCCACTCAAGTGTTAACGAGGCTGACGTGAAGCTGATTTTATCTGCTCGGTGCACAGAAAAACAACACTATCTGACCGGGAAGGGAGCCACACGCTGCTCCCACTGCGCGTCTGCAGTGGAAACAGACATCTGTTGACAAGCAGCAAACACAGAGCATTGGGAGCATTTTGATGCGTTCAGTGAGGACCAGGCATTACTCATGGTGCAGCTGAAAAAACTAAAAAAGTGCTAAGCATGATGGGAAAGACAACACAGCACTCCCCTTAACCAATAAGAGAGTGGATTATAGCTGGAAAACAGATTTAGCTGGAAAACTTTTCTGGGTAAATCTGGAAAACTAAAAACAACAGTAGCTCATGGCTCTCTGCTAAAGCTGGAAAACTAAAAAACGCTAATCATTATGGGAAAGCCAACTAAATCCACTCTCTTATTGGTTAAGGGGAGTGGCTGTGTTGTGTTTCCCATCATGCTTAGCGCTTTTTTAGTTTTTTCAGCTTTAGCTGGACAAACTATTGGTTATAACTATTGGTTATAATGGGAAAGACAACAAAATCAACTCACACTATGTTAAGAAGTGCAGTCACAGAATGTGATTGAACACAAGTGCCCTTTGAAGCTGGATCGGAAAAGTATTGGCAGGTTTGAACCGATACCCGATACTTAAATAATGCTGGTATCGGATACCGATACCGATACTGGATCGGATCTGCCCCATCCCTAAAAGCAACCGGACCAGACAACATCCCAGGGAAAGTTCTGAAGGAATGTGCGGACCAGCTCTGTGAGGTGCTGGCTGACATCTTCACCACCTCACTTGCACTGGAGTCAGTTCCCACCTGCCTGAAGACCGCGACCATCATCCCAGTCCCAAAGAGCTCCACAGTGACTGGTCTGAATGACTATAGACCGGTGGCCCTCACCCCGATAGTCGCTAAATGTTTTGAGAAACTGGTCATGACCCACATCAAGACAACCGTGGTGCATAAAACCTTCTTAAATCCCCAGAGTTTCACAAAATTCTCCGAGTGTCCAGTGTCTCTGTGAAAGCAACGTTGCACTTCCACAGAGCCACGGCATCAAGTTGAGGTCCAGCCTGCAGTTTGTCCCTACGAGACAAGTAAAAAAATATTTTTGCTTTGGCAAATAAAAAGTTTAGAATTTGGGATTGCTCAACTTTTATTATGTGACTTTTAATCATTCTAATCATTTTTATTACTTGACTGTATGATTTTTTTTTGTCCTGTGGGTGTTTAAAGTGCTCTATAAATAAAGCTGGTATGGTATGGTTTTTAAACTTAGTGGCTTTGCTGTAATGTACTCCATTAATAAAAACAGATTTGGTGAAAACTGTGTCAAAAAGGCTAAAGATCCTCGTCGTTAGATTAAACAGAGCCGTCAGCCATACACAATCTGTAAAAACATGAAAATCACTCTCAGACAAACTGCAAAAAGGACACTCGTTTAAAACCTCAGGATTG
This sequence comes from Garcialebias charrua, assembly GCA_038048925.1. Classification (NCBI taxonomy): domain Eukaryota; kingdom Metazoa; phylum Chordata; class Actinopteri; order Cyprinodontiformes; family Rivulidae; genus Garcialebias; species Garcialebias charrua. Next base: position 17,572 of record JBBPBX010043378.1, on the reverse strand, counting down.
ATGACTGACAAAAAAAAAAGAAAATAGTTTGTTACAATTGTGCCGTGAAGGATCCTCCAGTGAAGATCACCTGCCCATTTTTTTGTTGGAGGTTTGTAAAGAGTCCTCCACTGGGGCTTCTGACCTCCGAGCTTGTCGTCCCACACGCTGACAGCTCTGTTGTGCAGAGTTCTCTCGTTCAGGATCTTAACACAAGTCTTATAAAGTACTTTTGGACCCGTTCGGCACAAGTCTATCTTTGGGTCTGTGTAGAGATTGAAGAGAACAGGTGTTTCAACGTGCGTTCGTTCATTTATTAATTATTTAACGGCTCAACAACAACTGCAATACACCGAAGATACAGCAGATGGCAGCATAACAAAGCTCTCCCATTAACAACCATTGAACAAATTACTGCTTCATATTTCAACACTCCCACTTAATTTTTTTACAATGGTATTAAAACACAAGATAGTGCTGAAATAAATTTGAACTCAACTTAAACTTATTAACTTTCCAAAAAACAAACAAACTACAGCAAGACATTCTATCACAGATTTACATTGGAAAAAGTCCAATTTTTCTTTTGTCTTGAATAACTGAGATGCCGAGGATGTAGGACAGTTCACCCAAGTCCTTCATTTTGTAGTGTTCTTGGAGAGCCAGTTTTAACTCATCCATTCTTTCAGTTGACTCTGTAATCAGCATCAGATCATCTACATAAACTGCAATTATCTCCAGCTCCTGTGACGACCTCACAAACACACAGGGATCCGAGGTGCTCTGCTTAAATCCAAGATCCATCATGAATTTTGTGAACTCTTTGTTCCAACAACGAGGAGACTGTTTTAGTCCGTAGATTGATTTTTTTAGTTTGCATACAAGATGCTCCTGACCTGGTTTGATGTATCCCTCAGGTTGTTCCATGTAGATTTCTTCTTCCAGGTGTCCATTTAAAAATGCAGTGACAACATCCATTTGATGTACATGTAAGTTATTCTGGATGGCAAAGGACAATAATGTACGAATTGAGCTAAAACGTACCACAGGTGAAAATGTTTCATAGTAGTCAGCACCATAAAGCTGTGAGTAACCTTTGGCAACAAGTCTGCACTTGTATCGCTCCACTTCTCCATCACTTTGATGCTTGACTTTGAACACCCATCTTGACCCAATGACCTCTTTGTCCTTTGGTGGTTCCACCAGATCCCATGTTTCATTTTCTTCCAGTGACTGGTATTCCAAATCAGCCGCTTCTTGCCACTTTTTTGCATTTGGACTCTTTAATGCTTCTTTCAGTGTGACTGGTTCCATGACAGAACACACATTAGCACAATGATCAACAGTCACCATATCTGCAAACTCGTCATATCCATATCTCTTTGGAGCCCTTCTGATTCTGCTTCCTCTTTGAATAGTTTCCTCAACAGTGACGTCATCATCAGTTGTTTCGTTTTCTTCTGTGATGGTAATCACCTCTTTCTCTGGGCAGGAAACGTCCTCCTTCTGTTTCCAGTCAAAGTCTGACTCATTAAAGATGACATCCTTTCGAATCAGAATTCTTCTTTTTTCTTCATCGAACAGACGATATCCTTTTGCGTTGTTTGCATATCCCACAAACCTGAGCTTTACAGCTTTCTTGTCGAGTTTTCGTCTTTCTGCATCTGGAACATGTGCATAAGCAACACAACCAAACACTCTCACATGGCTCATGTCAGGTTTTTTACCAGACCATCTTTGGTAGGGTGTCTCTCGCTTCAGAACAGATGTTGGCAATCTGTTTTGTATGTAGGCTGCTGTTGCTACTGCTTCAGCCCAGTACATGTTTGGTAACTTAGCATGCGACAACATGCTTCTAGCTGCTTCAACCAATGTCCTGTTTTTTCTTTCTGCAACTCCATTTTGCTGAGGTGTATGAGGTACAGACTTCTCATGGTGGATACCTTGAGCCTTCAAATATTCTTCAAACTCATTTGAAATGTACTCCCCACCATTATCTGATCTTAGTCTTGCAACTCTGTGTCCACACTCATTTGAGAATGTTCTCTCAAAATCCTTGAATTTGCTTAAGACTTCACTTTTTTGTTTCATGAAGTAAACCTTACAACAGCGAGAAAAGTCATCAATAAATGTTACAAAGTATTTTGACCCACCTATGGATTCAGTCTGCATGGGTCCACAGACATCACTATGGATCAGTTGCAGCTTACGTTTGGAACGGATTTTTCCCACTGCTTTACATGGCTGTCTTGTGAGCTTGCCTTCCACACAGGCTTCACAGAAAGGAAGTTCTTTGTCTGCAGAGAATTTCACTCCATTCACCAGATCTTCTAGTTCCTTTAGTTTGGTGGTGTGACCCAAACGCTGATGCCATAAATTAGCTGTTACTGATGCACTTGATGCACTATGACAGACAGGTGAAGATCCTTTAACATCCAACTGGTACAGTCCATCAGATCTTTGTGTTCCCATTCCTCGAAGCGATCCATCCTTGTCACGTATGTAGCACCGAGATTTTTTGAACTGCACTGTATTTCCTTTTCTTGTAGCAGCTCCCACTGAAAAAAGATTTCCAGACAATTTTGGAACATATAACACATCATACATTGTGGCAGGTTTAGCATCACTTATTTTGAAGGTCATGTTCAATTTAACAATGCCAAAACCTTGAGCTTCCACCACCCTGCCATCACCCAGTTTTACAGATTGTGTTTCTGAAAACTGCTGGTAGTTTTGAAGATTTTCTTTTTCACAGGTCATGTGTTTTGATGCTCCAGAATCAATCAACCACTCAACTTGTCCTTGTCCTTCAGTTAGATTTGCATTTCCTGCAACAAAGGCACTCTCAGAGGGGTTTTCTTCATTTTCACATACAGCATTTTTGGCTTTGTGATTTTTATTTTTCCAGCTTGGACAATTACGCTTTATGTGCCCTTCTCTGCCACACTTGTAACATCTCCATGAACTCTGTCGTTCAGCTCCCACTACTTTTGAATGGTCCTGCATTTCTCTGTGAACTTGTGTTGACATGGCTGATGCACCACCTGATGTAGCAGCACTGTAGTCATCATTAACATGGACTCTTTTTTGCTCTTCATTGATTAATGCTTGCTGAACAAACTGCAATGTCAAACTGTCCATCTTCGTTTCTAGAGCGGTGACAATTGTAGCATAGCTTGGTGGTAAGCTACCCAGGAGTGTTACAATCTGATCTTCTTCTTCAATTACAGCACCTATTGCTCTTAGCTGATCAGTCAGTTCCTTCATTCGTTTTAAATGGTCATTTAAGCTTTCCTTTTCCTTCATTTCACATCTGAAATATTTCTTCTTCAAGAATAGCTTATTAGCTAAAGTGTCTCTTTCAAAATGTCCTTTTAGCATGTCCCAAGCCTCTTTTGGAGTTTGGCAGCTTGTTATTAAATACAACTGGGGTGTACTCACATTCAGCACTAACATGGAAAATGCCTTTTCTCTCCGTCTCTCGAATTCTGCCCGAGCTTGTGCGTTAGCATCCGGAGTTAGCATATCCGTCTCCGTTAGCATGCCCCATAGTCCTTTAGCTTTTAGCAAATGCTCCATCTGAAACTTCCACGTTGCCCAGTTCTCTGGTCCGCTCAGCTTGTCAATAAACAGCTTATCATCCATTGTGAATCCCACAATTCCGTTTATCTGACTCAAAAACTTCACTTACTGAACTTTTTAGCGACGCTCTGGGCCCATAACCTGAAGAGAACAGGTGTTTCAACGTGCGTTCATTTATTAATTATTTAACGGCTCAACAACGGCTGCAATACACCGAAGATACAGCAGATGGCAGCATAACAAAGCTCTCCCATTAACAACCATTGAACAAATTACTGCTTCATATTTCAACAGAGATAGGATCCAGATGGAAAGGGTCCATTGGGTCAGGCAGGCGAGCCCTTGCGGACCATAGCTGCAAGAAACGCTTCTCTCCAGCTGTCATCCCCTCCTTCAACAGGTTCCGGAAGTGTTGCACCAGTCTGGCAGACCGGACCCCAAGCAACAAAACCACTTCCTGGATGCTGGAAGGCTGGTCCGGCTGCCTCCACCAATGGCGTCAGACAGTCCATATTCTTGCTTCACAGACTAGTTCTCTAAGAGCCACTGCAGAGAATTATGGGTGATTCTTTTTTTGCGGCAACATTTTGGCTTCAGGACTTTTGAAAATAAAAAGAGTAATATTTTAAGTTTTAAATATTTTGTTACATCACTGACATGTTTAGCAATAAGAAATTAATAATGGTCAAGTTCAGGGCTGGATAAAATAATAATTACAGGTAAAGTAATAATTACATGTATATGTGATTACTTTTTACCTGAATTTCCACCCTGTTAGGTCCTTGTTACACCTTGTTTGGTTCATAAACCTAACAGGGTTTATGAAGTTACTGCAATCCGCTTTTGACATCATCCAGTCAGATTTGTTCCGTCTCAAACTTGTCCTAAATGCTGATAAAACAAAAGGGATGTTTTTTTCAAATAGGAAGGCGGTTCCAGCAGATCCTCCTCTGATTTTTTCTTCAAATGGTGTACCTATCGAGTTTGTTGATTCCTATAAATATCTGGGTATCCTGATCGATTCACATCTCTCTTTTAAACTCCACGTGGAAAACCTAGTGAAGAAACTGAAAGTTAAACTGGGTTTCTTTTTCAGAAACAGATCATGTCTATCACTGAATGTTAGGAAACGCCTTGTATCTGTGACTTTCCTTCCCTCCATTGATTACGGTGACATTCTCTACATGAATGCTCCTACAAGCACCCTGCGGATGTTGGATGTTGTCTATCATGGTGCACTAAGATTCATAACTGGTTGTGATTATCGTACCCACCACTGCACCCTGTATTCACTGGTTAACTGGACATCATTAACCTCACGCAGACTCTTCCACTGGTACATTTTCATCTTCAAATCACTTCTTGGTCTGCTGCCCTCATACATCTCCTCCTACATGTCTTTGCGTGAGTGCAGCTACAGCGTGCGCTCTCAGGACATGATTACCTGCAGTGTTCCGTCAGTGAGGACTGAACTTGGAAAAAGGGCCTTCTCCTACTCCGCTCCTGCTTCATGGAATATCTTACAAAAAGATCTGAAGCTCTCGACCTTGACTTCTCTAAATGGTTTTCAGAATCTGTTGGAATCCTGGCAAAAACCAATGCAGATTTGTTCCTGTCTTTGATTTTATACGTCTACCTTATAATGTTTTGCTAGTTTTTTGATACTTTGTTAAAAGGAGGAATGTGTATATATGTATATGTATATATATGTATATATATATATATGTATATATATATATATATATATATATATATATATATATATATATATATATATATATATACAGGTAACCCCCGACCTACGACCCCATCGACCTGCGAACCACGGGACTTACGAACATATCATATTTAATAAAAATATGAATTAAAAAAAAATTTTTTTTTTTTTTTTTTTTTTTTTGTGTTTAAATGTTCTTAATTTCATGTGTACATCACTTTGTTGCAGCTCTGGTTGTTTTAAAGGCTTTATAAATAATAATTATGATAAAAAAGATCATTTCTGATCATTTTTGAGCAATTTTTGAGCAATTTTGGGAAACAGGAAGTAGGTCTTCAGTTTACACGGTCACAAATTAATGTAGAACACCGGACGCTATTTAAGGTTCAGTCACTGGGGTCTCCGGTCACAAATTAATGTAGAACACCGGACCGGACGCCATCTTAGGTTAGCTGCCGAGAGCTGGACGAAGACTGGTGACCAGGATGGCTTCATATGGATTAATTACTAGCTGGAAACGTCTCTGTGAACTTTGTGGATGTCTCAGGCAGGAGCGGATTTATCGCCGATCGTGCCAGGCCGCCGTGCGAACACCTCCGGCCGGCCTGGCTACACCTCCGGCCTGGCTAGCTCCAGAGCTAACACTGGAGCTAACACGGGAGCCGGCCTTTTGAACACTGGTGACCAGGATCGCATCATGTGGATTAATTACTAGCTGGAATAGCTCTGTGGACGTCTCAGGCTGGAGCAGCGGCTGGAGCAGGAGCTGCAGATTGATCGCGCCGCCGCTCCAACACTAGCTCATGGCTTGGCTAGCAGAAGCTAGCCAGCTAGCTAACACAGGCCTGGAGCAGCTGCGGTGGCCCGCGCTGCTCGGCCCGAAAACAATCAACGCATGGCAACCTAAGATGTCGGCTTTGACCATCTCAAAGTAAGAAAATATATTTTTATTTATTCTGTAAATGTGAATAGCAATGTTTAACATTACAGTACACTACTTTACATGCTTAAATGTGTGCGCGCGCTCCGTTAGCATGATAAATAAAGGTTGAATGAATGAATGAATGAATAATTTTTTTTTTTAAATATAATTTTCACCCCCTACCTACGAACGGATCGAGCTGCGAACGGTTCTTAGGTCCCAAACTCGTTCGTAGGTCGGGGGTTCCCTGTATATATATATATATATATATATATATATATATATATATATATATATTTTTCTCTCTCTTTTGTTTTTCTATTGTTTATTGTTTGTTTGTTTATTGTTTAAGGAAATTCTACCATTGCTGTTCATTGTTCTTTAGTTTTAGCAGGTCGCTTTCGTAAATGAGCCCATGAGGTTCAAAAGATTTACCTGACTAAATAAAGGTTGAATGAATGAATGAAAAAGGGTGGAACATAACAGGGTGGAAATTTTTTTAGCTAATCTAGCTGTAGCTCTTTATGTGGTCAACATTTAGCTAGCTAACCTTCAACAGAATAGCAAACCTTTAATGACTAAATCTAATATGTTGTTTTTTAAATTCTACCAAATAAACATTTCCCACAATTTATCTTAACAGGGTGGAACTTTAAGGTTGACTCATACAGGTTTAATATATTTAAGATTAAAAAAAGTAAGGAGAGAGTGACAGATGAAGCTTAACTTGTTTTCCATGGTTGAATTCCCTCCAAAACCAATTGATGTCTTCTTCTTGTAAATGGCTTTTATGGAATTGTAGTCTTTTGAGGGCAAAAAGGAAACATTCTAACAGGGTGGAAAGTTACTACTGGGACATGTATAATATCAAGAAAATATCAAATAAAAAAAATAGTTTCAACAGATTCAGTTTCATAATAAAATAAGGTTTAGTCCAGTCAATCAAATTATTGAAGAAATTTCTTTTTTAATTTAATTTTATTGTTTAAACTTATTGAGGAAATATTTTACACTGCACTGCGGACACAATAAAATTGACCATCTATGTCACCAAAAAGGTGTGTAAAGTACAAAATAATATTTTAAATGCATTTCATTTATATTTGAATGATGGCAAACATCTAAGTGTATAATTAAAATACTTTGTTGTAAATATTTGGCACATTTTAGAAAAAAATCAGGGTAAGAGAAACATGCGGACATGAATGTTGCCCCCAAAAAAGAATCACCCTTATATGTTTTTGATCTGTTTGGTTTAAAAAACAAACACTTTGAAAATTCTGATAAAACTGGAGCAACCCCTTTAGCTTTAAAAGGCTAACATTGGTTAGAAACAGAGCAGCATCCAGCCCCAACCCGCTCACATGTCTGAGGATACAGCTGGCCACATCCCTCCACACAGTGTCAGGAAGTCCTGCCTGGTACTTCTGGAGGAACTGTATTCGAAAAGTGGACGTTCTGCTGGCCAGGTGGACAAGGCCCTGTCCCCTCTCCTCTCTCATTAAGAACAGGACTAACTGTGGCACAGTGGCACCCAATGCCTGATGCCCTCAACAAGTTTTATGCATGCTTTGAGGACCCAAACAGACCACCCAGCACCAGATGAAGAGCGTCTCAGCGTGACCGCAGCAGAACTGTGAAGTAGTCTCAGGAGGATCAACCCTCACAAAGCAACCGGATCGGACAACATTCCCGAGAAAGTGCTAAAAGAATGTGCTGACCAGCTCTGCGATGTGCTGGCAGACATCTTTAACACCTCACTTGCCCTGGAGACAGTTCCCACCTGCCTGAAGACCGCCACCATCATCCCAGTCCCAAAAAGCTCCACAGTGACTGGTCTGAATGACTATCGGCCAGTGGCCCTCACCCTGATAGTCGCGAAATGCTTTGAAAAACTGGTCATGACCCACGTAAAAACATCCATCAACATCAACGAGGACCCTCATCAGTATGCATACCGTGAGAACCGATCAACAGAGGACGCCATCTCCTCTGTGGTCCACACTGCTCTCACCCACCTGGATCAGAAGGACTCATACGTGCGTCTGCTCTTTGTGGACTTCACATCTGCCTTCAACACCATGATCCCCCAAACTCTGATAGACAAACTATCTACACTTGGACTAAGCCCCTCCATTTGTAACTGGGTACTAGACTTCTTAACAAACAGACCACAGTCAGTGAGGATCCACAACTTCTCCTCCTCCACCATAACCCTCAGCACTGGCTCTCCTCAAGGATGTGTGCTGAGCCCTCTTCTGTTCACTCTGCTCACATATGATTGTACAGCTACACATCCAGGCTGTCAAATTGTAAAGTTTGCAGATGATACAGCGGTGGTGGGATGCATCACAAATAAATGATGAGTCCAGCTACAGGCAGGAGGTGGAACATCTGGAGAGCTGGTGCAAAGAGAATAACCTTCACATCAATGTGAAGAAGACAAAGGAGATGATTGTGGACTTCAAAAGGAACAAACACACCCACGCCCCACTGAACATAAGAGGATCTGCAGTGGAAGTGGTCTCCAGCTACAAGTACTTGGGTGTACACATGAATGATAACCTCAGCTGGAGCAACAACACCACCAGCCTGATCAAGAAAGGTCATCAGAGACTCTACTTCCTCAGACGGCTGAGACGAGCTGGTCTGGAGAGCCCAGTCCTCACCTCCTTCTACAGGTGTGCAGTGGAGAGCATCCTGTGCTCCAGCATCAACGTGTGGCATGGAGGCTGCACAGCTGCAGAAAGAAAAGCTCTGCAGAGAGTGGTGAAGGCTGCACAGAAGATGTTGGAGTCAGTCTCCCCACCATCACAGACATCTACACCTCCAGATGCAGGAAGAGAGCCACCTGCATCATGAAAGACCTCACTCACCCAGCACACACACTCTTTGCCCCACTCCCCTCAGGACGGAGGTTGAGGAGCATCAAGTGTAGAACCACTAGACTGAGGAACAGCTTCTACCCTGAGGCTGTTAGACTCATGAATAAATAATCAGAATAATCACTGTGAAATATCACATCATGCTGATGCTGATCTGTTTCTTGTTGCTGTGTTCATCTGTGACCATCTGCTCATACAGACTCGTGTTTGTGCTGCTGTTTGGAATTACGTTTTCCTATTACATTAGTGCTTAGTGTATTTGTTTTAGTTTATGTTTTTCTTAGTCATATCTTAGATGTTACTACTGTTCTTCTCCTACTTTTTGTTGTTGGATGTAACTGGGACCCTGTGTACATAATCTCATTTCATCACATGTACCACATGCGGTGCAAATGACAAAGATTATCTGACTCTGACTGACTCAATGTCGAGTGTTTAAAAAACAAAAACAACTATCATCTGACTGTATCTTTACCAAATCAGAACCGGGTCATAATTTCATTATAATCCCGTCTCTGAGTAGATCAAAAACCCCAGGACCAGTCTACATAAATATCTAACATTACCACACATGACATATTGAAAAGCTCTCTACTTCCGTCTCTGGACAAGGCAGCAGCTTTTCTCCTTCGCTCCTTCCCTTCCCCGACTTTCCTCTACCTGCGCCGCTTCTTGTCTTGTCTGCAGCTTCTCAGGAAATCACCTCTCGAATGCAAATTGAGATGGATTTTGTTTCATGGGCGATCAGCTCTATTGACAAGATTTCTTCTACAAAACGGCAAAGTCCGGGGGAACCAGCCTGCCCTTCGCAGACGCACCCAGGAGGATACGTCATGGATTCTTGGGGCGAGTGGAAGGTGATTTGTCTGCCAGTGCTATCTGTGGAAGACATGGAAGATTTGTACATAATTGGATTTATGATAGCAGGCGCTTTGCTCTTTGGCGTTTGTGGAGCACTGATCTATCGGATAATGAGGAGTACTTCAGCAGTGATTAACGCCATGTCGAAGCTCCCGAGTCAAAGTGAGAGTCTGATCCACGCCGTGACCTCCATAAATCAGCTGATTTACGAGCTAAACCAGAAGGCAGATGCAATCTCTGAGGATCGCAGACCACCCGCAGGGCTTGGGACTCGTGGACGTTGTTCTGGTCATCTGGTGGATGAGTCATAGCTTGGATCAGTGAAAAATTCCCAAATTGGATCATGTTTGGATCAGATCGTCTTAAGGCTACAGAAATTACACTGTGTGCCTGAAGTGAAAAATATTTATGTTATCTCTATCTGACTCCCCAAAACAGCCTGGGAAAGGCTGGATATCAAACTTCTCCTGAGACGTGTTACTGAGAACACCAGCTGCACCTAACTATCGCTAGCCCCCCTTCCCCCGGAGAACTTTCTGTGAGCGCTATTGGAGATTCCGGCTGGTTACATCAACAGAACTGTTTGCTATCTGGAAATTTCTCATGGACAGAATCTCACTGCCTCTACCTCAAAATGCACATGTGATTTGTCCTAAATATGCTTTCCGGTAAAGTTTTTTGATTTCTCATATGGTGTCTAAACAGGCAAGATGTGAAAGATCTTTTTTGTAATACCACAACTTATCCTCATGTTCCAAAAAAGCTAAGTCTGGTCCTCTGGACATTCAAAAAACAAAACAAAACAAAGCAACAAAAAAAAAACTGTAGAAACGTTTCGTCTTTCGTCCGAAAGACTTCCTCAGTCTGAGAAGCTGAGTTCAGCTGGGCCTTCCTGAAAGCAGAGAAGAAACCCAAACAGGACTCCAGCCAGCCATCAGGTGAAAAGAAGGAACCCAGACCAGTGGTCATTCCGTATGTTGCGGGAGTTTCAGAGACATTGAGACGTTTATTTTCTAAACACAACGTCCCAGTGGCTTTTAAACCCCAAAATACATTACGACAAAGACTGGTTCATCCCAAAGATCCAGTCCCCCGGCACAAACAGAGTAATATTGTGTATGCTGTTCAGTGTCAGGAGGGCTGTGATCAGTCTTACATCGGGGAAACTAAACAGCCACTGGCCAAAAGGATGGCCCAGCACAGAAGATCAACATCATCAGGTCAGGACTCTGCGGTCTACACTCATCTCCAGGCCAGCGGTCACTCTTTCAGGGATGAAGATGTTCACATCCTTGATAGAGAGGAACAATGGTTTGAGAGAGGAGTAAAGGAGGCCATCTTTGTGAAAAGAAACCGTCCATCATTAAACAGAGGTGGAGGCCTCCGGGTTCAACTGTCCCCCACTTACAATGCTGTTATTGCTAGTATCACTCAGCCCTCTGTGAATAGCAAACAACCATCAGGGTGTTAACGATCCATCGTCAGGCTGATGGTCCTCCTTGATCATGTGAGCAGCTGGTTTCGGCTGTCATCAGCCAACTGGTTGATCCACTGTGGGAGGGTGCTATTTATAAGACTGAGCTGAACTCAGCTTCTCAGACTGAGGAAGTCTTTCGGACGAAAGACGAAACGTTTCTACAGTTTTTTTTTTTGCTTTGTTTTGTTTTGTTTTTTGAATGTCCAGAGGACCAGACTTAGCTTTTTTGGATTTTTCTACCTGGATTATTGAGCATGCATCAGGGTGTTATCCTCATGTTATCTTCCCCTTTTTTTCATATCTAAGATTGTGGCGGCACGGTATAACTGCTGCGCCTTTGTGCTATTGCCCCATCTTAACCCTTAGATGCATAAGTGGGGTCAAAAATGACCCCGAGGGTTGTTATTCTTCAAAATCTCTGAAACTAAAAGTTTTTACTCTTCCATATTCCAGGTATTCCTCATAAAACATGTTTGTGACTTCAAGCCATTTGAATTTTTTTAAATGTTTTTATACATTTTCAGAAATTGCAGTTTTTGTGTCACTACCCCAGTTTTTCATGAGTGGGGTCAAAAATGACCCCAAGCATTTCCTATAGAATCTCAAGGGTTTGCTTTGGGAACCTTTTATTCTTACCAACTGTGACTGTCAAGATACATTTTCTGTCTCATTTACACATCTGAGACATGCAGTCTTACCACTAGGAGGTCAGTTTGACACAGCAGCATACATGTATTATCTTCATTTACCAACTCCATGACTTTACTGATAGAATATCCTGTTTGTCAACAAAGTAGACACTCTTAGCTATCTACAAAATAATGCTAGTACTTAAGCTAGCTAACATTACACTAGCTTAGTAAGCCAGCTGATATTACTGGATTTGTTAGGTAGAAACTCACTGTATTCACAATTCCTTGTAACAAATGCAAACCTGTTGGATAACCTATTATATATTATTATATATATTATATTATATACATATTACATGTATTTAAAAAATCTGTATGTCTCTTTTATGATTGTCTATTGTTGTTTCTGTTGTCCATTGGTGTCATAGTCCTTTGTTGAAACCAGGTCTCATGTTTGTCTGTTTTATGTTTTCTCATCTAAACTATCATGGCTATTTGGAGGGCAGCGATACCTGAAGACCTTGCTCGAGATATGATCCTGAACAGATGGGATGAAGAGCCCATCAGTGGTACTGACTCGGGATCTGGCATCTTGAATTTAGAGGATACAGATTATTGTCCACCTGCCCAGCTAGCAAGCAAATGTTCAGATGACGTTCAGTGAACGTCGTCTAAAAGTCGAATGTCGAATGTTCAGGACCCAACCTTGTCTGAACTTTGCCTGAACGTTAACGCTGAACATTAACGCTGAACCTTCACTCACTGTACGAAAAAAAAATTGGTGTAATTTCATTCAATTAGTTCTTACATCTTTGACTTTAATGGTTGTTATAATTTATGACCAAATCTCTATTTTTGTTTTGTTACAAAAAGTGTGCACTTCTGACATTGTCTGAACATTGTCTGAACATTGCCTGAACATTGTCTGAACATTGTCTGAACATTGTCTGAACATTGCCTGAACATTATCTGAACATTGTCTGAACATTGCCTGAACATTATCTGAACATTGTCTGAACATTGTCTGAACATTGTCTGAACATTGCCTGAACATTGTCTGAACATTGCCTGAACATTGTCTGAACATTGTCTGAACATTGTCTGAACATTGTCTGAACATTGTCTGAACATTGCCTGAACATTATCTGAACATTGTCTGAACATTGTCTGAACATTTGTCTGAACATTGCCTGAACATTGTCTGAACATTGCCTGAACATTATCTGAACATTGTGTGAACATTGTCTGAACGTTCACTATGAACATTCACTTGACAATCATGTTTGCTGTGACTTCTTTAATCAGTCTTTATATCTTCAGAAGAGCAATGGGCCCACGTACAAGACCCCCACTCATATGGGTTCTTTATCTATAACCATAATTACATGGTTGCTAATTGTCACCAGATCTCTATTTTTGTCTTGTTATAAAAAGGTTGCCCTTCTGATGGCACTGTAATTGCTTTGAAAAATAAGTGTTTGCTGTGATCATTTAATCAGTTTTTTTTTATATGTTTAAAACCTATGGTTATTGTCACCAAATCTTTATTTTTGTCTTGATATGAAAGTGCACACTTCTGACGTTTTCTGAATGTTTGCTTACTGTGAGAAAAAAAACCAAGTGGCATAATTTTATTTAATTAGTTTTTTAATCTTTAAAACTTTAATGGTCATTAATTATTATCACCAAATCTCTATTTTTGTTTTGAAGTGCACTTCTAATGTTGTCTGAATGTTGTCTGAACGTTCACTCTGGACATTTAATGTGAAAAAACATGTTTGGTGTGATTTAATTTAAAGAGCATAGTACAAACTTAATGGTTGTTATTATTTATCACCAAATCTCTATTTCTGTGTTGTTATAAAAAATTGTACACTTCTGTTAGTTAGATGTTTAATAGAGGGTTTAGGGCCCTCTTTTCTCCCACAGTACTTCTCTCAGTTAAACTCTGGTGCCAGAAAATGGCTTCCATTAACTCCTGTTTATCCCCCCAGAAGCAAAACCTTGTTGTTCTGGTGGTTTGATTGAACACTGTGACAGTTGAGGGTGGGCAATCACAACCCCCACTGTTGGTTGGAGGCCCTTTCATTGGCCCTTTGATTTCTCCCAGGATGCCTTGTGGTGAAGGTTTCCCATCATTGCCACCATTTTAGTTTGTTTGGTTCAACACAGAGGAGCACCACCCTGCAGCTGGATCTTGATGCTTGAACCAAATCCCCTGGTCAGCAGATACCAACAAGAAAGGTAAGGGCTTGAGGCCTTATGCTCCTAACCCCAGTTGAATAATGAAGGTTTGTGTTTGCTCATTAAATTATTCTGAATTAATTAAAATTTATAAGCTGCTTCCAAGTTACACCAAGACAGGTTTAAGGCTTTTGAACTGCAACTTCGGACATTTTACTTTAATTTCAGAGTTAGCTAGCCTCAAAAATATTTGTTTTGCTTCTAAAGCTAAAACTTTCTCCAGTGAACAGCTGTTTCCTCAACATCAGTTCCAGATGTTCTGTAACCGTCAGACTGTGGTTCTGCCGGAACTTTAAAACAGAACGCAGCTCACCCCGTCATTCCCATCACTCTGTTTCATAGGGTTTGGGTTTAGGAGTCCTATGACGGGGCCTGAATCCCTCTTCTAGGTGGACGTCGCCACTCGCCGAACAGGAAGAGAGAAACGAACACGTCCAGGTGGTGGAGGTCACTTATGCAGCGACTCTCAACAGATCAACTGACAAGAACTACATAAACTCTGAGAACGGTGAGTGTTTAAAGCAAACACAAAGCTTCTGAACGGTTTGAACCATACAGATAGAGTTCACTCAGCTGGATAAGGTGAAGAAACTTGAAGACGTTCAAGTGGAAAGATTATTATTACTTTTTTAACCTTTTTCACTACAGACGAACTGTTGTCCCTCCCCCCATCCCCCAATGCTGTTATTGCATGAGCACCCTGTGAGTCATCAAGGCCCCTAATGACCGTCAGGCTGATGTTCCTCATTTGCATGTGAACAAACTGTTTTTATTGACATTGTTAAACCTGTTTGTCCTATGTGGAGGAACTGAAACTGAAAACTCTCATTGACAATGGCAAAAAAACATTTATTCTGTTCCTAAATCTACTCTTTGGAGACAAACTCATCTTGCTGCCAAGCGGAAATTTAAGTGTTTAGATGATGACCAAGATGATTCTCAAGATTTTGTTAAAAATTCTCCTGCATTTCAGCATGAAGTCATTGCCATGCATAGTGAACACAGTGAATCACTTGAAAGTTCTGACTCTCTTCATGATGATGGCACCAATGAACCAGAAACTGTAGATATTCCTGTAAATGGGTCCTTTTCAGATGATGATCATGGCAGTATTCATTCAGACCATCATGCCAATCATTCTTATGATTTTCCCTCTGAATTGGATGTTCACATTTCACATAACTCTGAACTTGAACCAGATCGCTCAACAGATTGTTCTTCCTTACTGACGGTGAACAAGCCACCTATCAACATTTGCTGGGATGGATGTTTTTATTATTATTTATTAATCCAGTTATAGGGGAGACCCCAGCAAGGCACTGTGCATTTTCCAGATTGCCTTTGCATATGACTAATTACTCTTTTTTGTTTTTGTTTGTTTTTTTGCAAATGCAGATGGAATCATGAATGGGGATTCTGCGGCAAGAGAGGATTTTATAAGGACTCATGCTGCAGAGCATTTAAAACATGCAAAAAGGGTAGAGGACATGCGCTCACACTGGACAATTAAAACGTGTCACAAAGAAGTGGAGGTGGGGCTTTCACACTGGACATTTAATGCACCACAAAGAAGTGGACACTGGACATTTAATGCACCACAAAGAAGTGGAGGTGAGGCTTTCACACTGGACATTTAATGCACCACAAAGAAGTGGACACTGGACATTTAATGCACCACAAGAAGTGGAGGTGGAGGGTCACACAGGACATTTAAAATGTGCCACAAAGAAGTGGAGGACACGGGCTCACACAGAACTGAGGAACACATTTTTTGGGGGGAGAGATGCAAATACAGGTGCTAGTCATAAAATTAGAATATGAAAAAGTTTATTTATTTCAGTAATTCCATTCAAAAAGTAAAACTTGTATACAGGTATTCCCCGATTTACGAGCGAGATCCGTCACAAGGGGGCGCTCGTAAACCGGAAATCTCGTAATTTGGAACGGCCGCCATTGCTCTCGTAAACCCGGAAGTCCGCTCGTAAATTTCGCCAGCGCACCTAAAAACACTCTATTTTCATCTATAAACTACTTTTGAGTGCATAAAAATGATCGGAAACGTGTGTTTATATGCTTAACTTGCTAACTGTAGTGAAAAAACACATGAAAACTCAGTATTTTTTTCGTTTTTTCCAAAAATTCGCAACCCGGAAGTCCGCTCGTAAATTTCGCCAGCGCACCTAAAAACACTCTATTTTCATCTAAAAACTACTTTTGAGTGCATAAAAATGATCGGAAACGTGTGTTTATATGCTTAACTTGCTAACTGTAGTGGAAAAACACATGAAAACTCAGTATTTTTTTCGTTTTTTCCAAAAATTCGCAACCCGGAAGTCCGCTCGTAAATTTCGCCAGCGCACCTAAAAACACTCTATTTTCATCTAAAAACTACTTTTGAGTGCATACAAATGATCGGAAACGTGTGTTTATATGCTTAACTTGCTAACTGAAGTGAAAAAACACATGAAAACTCGGTATTTTTTTCGTTTTTTCCAAAAATGTGCAGCTCGTAAGTCTGGGACCTCGCAGATCAGAGCGCTCGTAATTCGGGGACTACCTGTATTATATTCATTCATACAGACTGATATATTTTTTTAAAAATTCTTAATGTTGATGATTATAACTGACAACTAATGAAAAGCCCAAATTCATTACCGGTAACAGAAAATTACATTACTTGAGATAAAAAATAAAAAAAAGGATTTTTATAGATGTTGGCCAACTGAAAAGTATGAACATGGTACCATGGTCCTTGCAAAAGGACCCCCAACTAAGTATTCAAAGATGTACATATTGTACATTTCATGTTCATAGTTCTCAGTTGGCCAACATTTATAAACATTTTTTTAAATTAATCTCAAGTAATAGTCTAATTTTCTGAGGTACTAAATTTAGGGTTGTCATTAGTTGTTGGTTTTAATTATCAGCATTAAAAGAAATAAACTTGAAATCAGTTTAATGAAAGTTTCACTTTTTGAATGGAATTACTGAAATAAATCAACTTATTTAAAATATTATGACCAGCACACTTTTTAAACATATTTGTGGTGGGACTGTAATTTTATATAGCTTTCATATTTCTCGTGTTACTGCCAGTGTTGCTAGTTCAGCTATAAATCCAAAAGAAAAATGAAGGCATGTTAATAAAAAATAAAAAAAAAGTTAAGTACAGACCAAAGCTATGTGAGCTGTGTACTTTTAGATTTGTTTGTGTACTGGTACATTTTGTTTTGCCACCAGTTGATAAGCTCCCTCCAATGTAATTTTAAAGCT
>JBBPBX010043377.1:3537-21352 GCA_038048925.1 Garcialebias charrua | reverse complement strand
CGTACCTGCTCAAATAAAAGAAATAAAATAAATACATCTTATTTTCCTAATGTATTCCTTCTACTCTAATCTGCACAATGAATGTTTTTAAGATGCCGGCACACATTTTCCTCTGGAGATTTCTTCTTATAAACCTTCCTTTCCTGGTGTGGGGTTGAGCAACATCTGGCTCCGTCTGCTGATTGATCTTGGCTAAGGTCAAGATGGTGGGGGCAAAGGAAAGAAGGGGGAGGGTGGGTTTTACAGTGTAAGTTAAGTGCACTAGTCTCTTTTTTTTTTCAGGACTTCTTGTTTGTCCCAGGGAGCATTTACCGTCAAGTGGTGCTCTAACGCTGGAGGATAGCAGGCGTCGGTCTCGGAGGAGCTCCACTAGGCAGAAGCTGAATAATTCATCCTGGCCTGGCTAAATCCTTGGAGCACCACAAGCCTGGGAGGATGAGTGGTTTTAAAACACCTCTCTGTTGTCATGGACCCTTCACTTTCTCTTTCCATATTCTGGTTCTTTCATGGCTGCTATGCAGCGATATATTAATTTTTCTTCGTTCAAGCTTCACGCCTCTTATTTTGCAGTTTCATCATTATAACTAGCTTTCTGCTATGACACTGCAAGTGTTATGCAACTGAAATAAATATTCTTCTGCCCCGGATCTGGTGTCTTAACAAGATAATACCTCCACCCTCCTGACCTCCCTCCACCCCACCCCTACTTCGATGCATAGCTATGACGGGGGCTCTTTGCGGGAAACTCAAGCACACAATCTTATCTGCTCATCTCAAGTTACCCAATGGTACAGAGAGCACAGATGGGCGGCTGTGCATTTCCCTCATCCTAACCTTCAAATTCACTTTTCTCCTGCACCATTTCAGATAACTCATGCATGCCACCTCATCCTTGCTCTGATGCAAGAGAAAATCAAATGGGGGGTGTGCATGTGTGTGTGTGTGAGTGAGGGGGGCAGAGGTGACAGTAAGTATTTAAAACTATACATGTGCAGATAATTATTTTACCTAAGAGAAATTAATGTGCCAACAAGCAGGGAATGTAATTGTTGGGGGGTGTCTTTGCTCTCCTAATGATATTGCTTTGATGAAGCTTTTATCCTCTGCTAATTGACGCTGTGTCCTATCATTCCTTTTGACAATTCAAACCATGTGTGTCTGGTCAAAAAACAGATGTTGGCCCCCTTTTGTCATGCCTTAACATTAAAAATTAAAGCGACAATTTGTTTTGGACTGCAGTAACAGGAAACATCTCAGTTCTGTTTCCGATTAACAGTGTGGCCATGGAGCTAACATGAGATTTGAAATGATAATGGCGATGATTAGTCAGGAGAGTCGTTAAAGAAACCTATGCACAGCAATTGTACTCACAGTTCTTGTAATTTCAGTGACACCAGCAATGTGGCGCATGAGAAACAAGTTGCTAGAATGCAGACTGAACTACTTACAGTTATCAGCTATGTTAGCTTTAGGAACCACTTGTAGCATTTTAGCACACCTGTTTGAACATTTAGATGTGTGACTCTGGGGAAGAGTTATGAACTATTAATGTCTTACTTTTAACATTCTCACTTTGGTGAAATAGAGTTTATGTGTGACAGCACTGATGAGTTTATAGCTAGTCTGAATGCCACAAGAACAAAGTGGATTGCTTAACATCATTCTTTGAAATGGCAAAGTAGTTCCTGCAACAACTACCGAATTTTCTACCGTACACATTGCACCGCCTTAAAAATCACATCTGTCCAAATATGTCCAATAAAGGGGAAAAATCCATAAATATGTCACTTTGTCTTATAAGTCGCATATATTATGTGTCACCACTGGTGCATCACGTATGTTACGCGTCACCGCTGACAACCAGGAAACCAGGGCCGGTGTTGTGCCAAAAATTGATTGGCTGCCAAACAGTGGCTATACGGGAGCGTGCACGGGAGGACGTTAACAAGACTTTAACACAATTAACACTTAAAAATAATTATTTGTTTGCTCAAAATTATAGTAAAGGTGTGTCTCAGTTGAACTTTTCCTAAATACATGCACTTTGACGGTCAAATCATCTGCAGCTGCGGGAGAGTGAAGAGGGACGAGTCTCTGTGCATTTCTTCTAAATTTAACAAGATAACCAACTAAAAACATTTATTTGCTTGAAATTATAGTAAAGGTGTGTCTCAGTCTGTTTGCTTAATAAATGCACTTTGACGGTCAAATCAGCTGTGTTTTCAAAATTATTTGTTGCCTCGGTGCTCCGGACGCACACAGACAGTGAGGAAATCAGGAAAGATAAATGCTAAACATTTCTTCAAAATTTACCTATATAAGCGCCTAAAACAATTATTTGTTTGCTCGACATTATAGCAAAGGTGTGTCTCAGTTGAAAATGTACTTAATAAATGCACATCAATGGTCAAATTAGTTGCATTTTTCCGGGGCGGCGCAGTGCAACGAAGCTGGATTGACGGTTGCTCCAAGTGAGCAGAACAAAGGTGGCGCTATGGCAAGCCAATTGTGTCATTAATAGCCACTTTTATCCATTACATAACACAACTGCATGCCATACTACTCGAGTGCCATCTAGCAGATGAAAATGGTAGTGTTCAATATTTTCAGTCAGAATGAATGAAAACAGTCATATCTCAGCCAGAAATTGGGTTATAAATATGGGGGGGGGGGATCCATAAATACGTTGCTTCGGTGTATAAGTCACAGGGGATGTAAATTATGCAAAAAATCTGCACCATATAGGCCAAAAAATATGGTATTTCAGAAACCTCTGCAATGTTGTCAGCTTTGCATTACACATTACTGTACTATGCTGTAATTTACTAGAGCAAATAGAAGCAGGAGCTAGCTGTAGTTTTTCCAGTAAAAGGTCACTTGGAATATCATTATGTTATTGCCTGAAAAAACATGTTGATTGAAATAGATGGCCATATAAAACACATCCCCAGTAAAATTCCATTCTGGTCTTGGATGCATTCACACTAGCTGTTAGCTTGTCAGTCTTACCACACTTAAATTATTTTTTTCCGAACTGAGACTGTTTAAAAAAACTTTTCTATCACAATGGAGAGAATAAACCCTGAACAGATATGACTGAGACAGAAACAGACTCAAGCTTGTAGTTAAGGAAAGTGAATTTATTTACAGTGAATGATACATTTACAGGAGGCTCTGGGAAACCTGTAAAGGAGAAAAAGGGTGAGTAAGGTGTCTGTGAGGATGGTGAGAATCATGGTCATACTTTACTTTTCTCACAGGACTTTGTGAGGATCACTGGTGTCGAGAGAAGGGCAGCAGATTCCAGATAGGTTTGATGAGAAGATGAGAGGAGACCAAGTTGCAGGGGTTCCAGAGTGAGTTGTTATCTTGGAAGCTGTTTCTCCTGGTGTCTTCAAGGCACACTTCCCCTGGAACTCTTGCTTCTGACAGGGGAGCAGCTACACAGTTCCAGGTCAGAAGCAAGAGTTTGTAGGAGTTCCAGGGAAAGCTCACCTTGAAGACACCAGGATGAGAAACAGCTTCCAAGGTTGTTCTCAGATGATGACTTCTAGAAAGTGGAAGTATCCAACAAAGTTCAGTCAGTTCATCTGGACAGTTTCTTTTATATTTTATTTTAGATGTTTCATCCTTCATCCAGAAGACTTCATCAGCCTGAGGAACCAAACAAACTGAGTCCCACAACCAGCACACCCACATAGTGGAGCAACGAGTTTGCTGGTGATAAGATGGTTTCTGGGGCCCTCCCTGTCCCCCGTCGACTCCTCTGAGGAAGCCCCAGCCAAAGTGGGTCCAAAGATCAAAGTTCATGCTCAATAATCCAGATAAAAAATCCAGCAATGTTCAGTCAGGTCATCTGGATAGTTTGTGGGCAGTTAAGTATAATTCTACTGAAAGGACCACTAAAAATCAGCAATCAGTTACATAGACTACAAGCATGTCTTAAAGACATAAAAACCTGAAAGGTATGCACCATAACTCATGTTCCCTGAAGGAAGGGAACAAGGTGCAACATATCCATCCATCCATCTTCTTCCGCTTATCCGGGGTCGGGTCGCGGGGGTAGCAGCCTAAGTAGGGAGGCCCAGACTTCCCTCTCCCCAGCCACTTGGAGCAGCTCCTCTGGGGGAATCCCAAGGCGTTCCCAGGCCAGCCGAGAAACATAGTCCCTCCAGCGCGTCCTGGGTCTTCCTCTGGGTCTCCTCCCGGTGGGACATGCCCGGAACACCTCACCAGGGAGGCGTCCAGGAGGCATCCTAACCAGATGCCCGAGCCACCTCAACTGGCTCCTCTCGATGTGGAGAAGCAGCGGCTCTACTCCGAGTCCCTCCCGGATGACTGAGCTTCTCACCCTATCTCTAAGGGAGAGTCCAGACACCCTGCGGAGAAAACTCATTTCAGCCGCTTGTATCCGAGATCTTGTTCTTTCGGTCATAACCCAAAGCTCATGACCATAGATGAGGGTGGGAACGTAGATCGATCGGTAAATTGAGAGCTTTGCCTTTTGACTCAGCTCTCTCTTCACCACGACAGACCGGTACAGCGCCCGCTTCACTGCGGACGCTGCACCTATCCGCCTATCGATCTCACGCTCCAGTTTTCCCTCATTCGTGAACAAGATCCCGAGATACTTAAACTCCTCCACTTGGGGCAGGACCTCCTCCCCGACCCGGAAAGGGCATGCTACCCTTTTCCGGCTGCAACATATGACTATGGTAATTGTGCCTCCGTCACCTTAAGTAATACAATCACGCCTTTTAAGGCAAGTGGGCGTCAGCGTCACCAGGGACCCGCCCCCCTGGTATAAGAGACGCTGACTACTCACGTACGTCCTCTATACGCACTTCACCGAGCTTGAGCATTGGAGGTGCAAACATGTGTTGCACCTTGTTCCCTTCCTTCAGGGAACATGGGTTATGGTGCATAACTTTCAGTTCCCTTATCAGTCAGGTTCACTACGGTGCAACATATGACTATGGGAACATAATCCAATCACGCCCTGGAAATGCTCTGGAAATGCATGCTTATGAGAACTTTTTGCCTTAGACTACAGGCATCAGTCGTTCCTTTCTCTGTGGTAGAGAGAACAGCTTGAGTTACGTCACGTGCTGTGACATCTAGGCTGTAGTGTTTCACAAACGTGTTTGATAATGACCAGTTAGCAGCTGCAGAGATATCTGCTACTGGAACACCTCTGAATAAGGCCCAGAAAGTGGCTAGGTTTCTAGTTGAGTGAGCATGTACCCCACTGGGTACCTACTGACCTTTGCTGCTGTATGCCCTTTTTATGGCCTCAGTCACCCAATGTGAGATACACTGTTTAGACAGGGCCCTGCCTGTGGCAGGATCAGCAAAACATATGAACAATTGGTTTGTTTTGCACCAACTGTCAGTTTTCTCCATGTAGACACTCAGCGCCCTAACAGGGCCGAGCGTGTTCAAACGCCTCTGTTCTACTGTCAGAACTGGGGGAGGAGGAAAAGTTGACAGGTCGAAGTCCAGACTTCTGGGATTTAGAGTCGGGACCTTTGGCACATACGGAGAGTTTGGACGCAGGGTGACCTTTGACCCATCTGGGGCAAATCTGGTACACATTGGTGTACCGATAATGCGTGAAGGCCCTCCACGCGTTTTGCTGAGCACAGAGCTAGGAGCAATGCAGTAAGATTAAGATAACAAGTATGTCTTAATGCTGTTAAGAGGCTCAAATGGAAGCTTACACAAGGCGTCCAGGACTAAATGCAGGTCCCATTGAAGGGCCAAAGTCCTGCTTGGAGGCCTCTTCCTCAGCACGCCCCTCATGAATCGTATCATTAGAGGGTGGACACCAGGTGATTTACCTCCCCAGCCTTTGTGGCATGCCGAGATGGCTGACAAAAAGACCTTCATGGTTGAAAAGGAGCGTTCTTTCTCCAGCAGGTCCTGCAGAAAGGTGAGGAGCTGCGCCACCAAGTCACATAAATATTGAGCAATATTCCTCTCTAGACACCATTTCTCAAAAGCACGTGACTTACGTGCATAGAGTGTCTGTGTAGACTGTGCTCTCGCTCCCTGTATTGTGTTTACCACATTACTGGGTAGGCCAGAAGCCATTAACCGGTCCCTTTCAGCAGCCAGACCCAGAGCTGCCACAGCTCTGGGCGTGGATGCAGGATCTGCCCGTGGGCCTGGGTCAGCAGGTCCTTGTGGGGGGGCAGCTGCCAAGGTGTTCCTGCCAGGAGTGAGATGACTTTTGCAAACCATGCTTTCATTGGCCATCTGGGGGCTACCAATATTAGAGAGAGAGCTCCCTTGCGTACACGCTCCAGCGTCGCCTGAATCAAAGGGACGGGGGGAATGCGTAATTCCGCGTCCCTGCTGGACAGCTATACGTCAGGGTATCCATCCCCAATGGTGGGTTCACGTCCCGTATGGAGTGGTACAGAACACAGTGAATGTTGTTGCTGTAGGCGAACAGATCTGCGTCTGCTCTCCCGTACCATGCCCAGATCTGGTCCATGATATGTGGGTTCAGGTGCCATTCTGAGAGGAGGGGGACCCCCCTTGACAGGGCGTCTGCCCTGTGGTTTAGCTCCCCTGACATGTGAGTTGCCCTCAGTGACAAGATCTGGGAGCTGCACCATGTGAACAACTTCTGTGTCAGCATCAGGAGGGGTTGGGACCGTGTTCCTCCCTCCCTGTTGATGTAGGCCACAGTGCATCTGTTGTCTGATTTTATCAGGACGTGTTGGTGTTTGACCAGGCCTTTCCTGTAAAAATGTTTCAGTGACAAGAACATTGCTAACATCTCCAGGAAATTTATGTGTAACCTGGCCTCCTGCTGGGTCCAGATCCCCCGGGTGTACTGGTCCCTGCAGAGCCCCATCCACCCTGTTTTTGACACATCTGTCATCACCAGGACTCGGGACTCGGGACAATACCCTACCCAGTGTGACTCCTCTGCTGAACACTGTGGGGTTCTTCCATGGCTCCAGGGCCTTCACACATTCCGAGCTAACTTTCATCCCCCTCGTTTGATGAGGGGGGCGAGCTCCAGATGCTTGTTGAACCAGACCTGCAAAGGCCGCATATGTAACAGGGCCAGAGGAACACAGACGATTCCTGCTGCCAGTAGGCCCAACAGATGTTGGCACAGTTTGAGAGACACCGTCTTGCCTAGCTGAAAACATGCTAAGCAGAGTTGAAGGGTTGCCACCTGTGCCTCTGAGAGCCGTGCCCTGTACAGAATGGAGTTCAATTTTACTCCCAGAAAAACAGAAATTTGAGATGGAGCCAAATTGCTTTTCTCCAGGTTTATGACAAAACCCAGTGATTTCAGGTGAGACATCACCATGTCTGTGTGTGCTTTTGCCTGGATGTTGCTGTCCCCTAGGACCAAGAAGTTGTCGAGATAATTCAACACTCTTGACGCCCTGGCTCCTCATGGGTGCCAGGGCTACCTCCAGACATTTCGTGAATGTCCTTGGTATGGTTTTTAGGCCAAAAGGTATGGCCTGGAACTCGTTCTTGTTGTTCTCAAAGGCAACATGTAGGAATTCCCTGTGTGTGATCCAAATGCTAATACGGAAAAAGGCATCCTTTAAGTCCACACTGCAAAAAGAAATCTCTCGGGCGTACCGAGTAGAGTACCTGTTTTAAGGTCAACATGGTGAACTTGAACATCCGTATCCTTTTGTTTAGACCTCTCAGATCCAAAATCGGCTGGAGACCGCCCCCTCTCTTTGGAATGATGAAGTACTTGCTGAAGTAACCTTTGTTTACATCGTGAGCAGGAACTGTCCTGATTGCATTTTTCTGTATCATGGAGCAAATTTCCTCCATCAGAACATGAGCGCGAGATGGGGTTATGGCTGACTTCACCACTCCTAGGAAGGATGGTGGTCGTTTGAAAAATAACAACTTGTGTCCGTGAATTATGTTTGGCATAACCCAGGGACCTGGGCTGAATGCCTCCCATGCTGCAGCCCGTGCTGTCAGCCTGCAGGGCATGTTGACCTTGTGTGTGTCTAAATGCATCATTGGAAGTTAACACAGGCACAGGGGGCGAGAGTAGTGTCATCCCATCACCCATAGCCATATTGCCCACCCCAAGTTCCTATATGTGAATGTCATGAGGATGTTATGAGTGAATGTCTAAGTTGTATAATAAAATTGAGTCCCAGGTAGCTCTGTTCAACAGAGATGTAAAATTGTTGTTGCACACCCAAGCCCCAAAATCCCTACATGTATGAAATTTGAAAATGAAAAGGATAGAGGTGCGCAGTGAGGGATGGGGAGAAAAATAACTGCAGGACCAAATGCTCCCGCAGGGAGTCAGCTCCCCCGCTGACCGCACAGGCACCTCCAGCTCCCCAGGGTCCATCCAAGGAGTGAGGCCAAGACACCTCTCTGACCACCAGGCCCATTGAGCTCCAGACCAGAGAGGGACAGGGCCCAGAGGGCCGCCAACAGCAGGACCAACAGCCCACACCCCCCAGGGCCACCAAGACCCCCATGAACCGTAGTCAACCCGCCATCCAAGAGGACGCCAAACCCTACATGGATGACCCAGCCAAGAGCGCCTGCCTAACTGCCGACAGAGCCAGGAAGCACCGGGAGCGAGCCCCCACAATAGAAAGGGGCCAGCCGGCTGGCCACACATCGTCCCAAGCCATCATCAAGGACATCCACCCATTCCTCACCCCAGAAGAAATACTACACACACCCCTCATACTAACAACTTTCAGAACACATAACACACTAGACACCCAATCTGGGTCAACCTGCCCCCTCCCACGGGCAACTGGTCACGCCCCCAGACACCCCACCTCCCAGCCCACGAACCCTCAACCCACCAGCAAGCCGAGGGCCCCCCGCCCAGAGCCGGGCACCAGAGCGCAAGCCAGCCCAAAGCCTGGCAACCCGCCGGAGCCCAAGATCCCCCAACCACACCAGGACCAAGCCCGGGGACCACACGTCCCCAGAACCGCATGCAGCCACCTGCAGACATCCCCCAGAACCACCTAAGACCTCCCCAGGGTGAGGGCAGGGCAGACACCCCCAACAGCCCAGCCCCGACAACCCCCACGGCGCCCCAAACCCTGACACCCCCCCACACCAGCCCCAAAGCCCCACCAAGCCAGATCCCAGACCCCTCACCCTCACTATGTAATGGAGCCGATCAAAGAATGCCAGATAGATTGATCCGATATGTCGGCAGATGCTGTTTCAAGACTAATATGATCTAACAGAAGATTTTTATACTGATTAATGCTAAGATTATTTTTATTTTTCCAATTCAGGAGTATTGTTTTCTTTGTTATACATAAGGCAGTGAAAATCATGCGTGATGTATTTTTTTCTAATGTAACATCCTCAAAGATAGCCAATAAGCAAACAGACGGAGAGAGTGGAATATTACATTTCAGACATTTAGACAAGTCTTCACATACCTGGACCCAGAACCTCTGAACGGGTGGACAAAACCAGAGTGTGTGAATATAATCATCAGGTATATTGCCTGTGCAATGTGAGCAATTGTTAGATGATGTAAATCCCATCTTAAACATTCGCTGACCTGTATAATGTACTCTATAGAGAACTTTATACTGTATTAATTGTAAATTGGAGATTCTAGTCATTTTAAATCTTTTTAAACATACAGTAATTGAGACCAGGTGTTTTCGTCAAAGTTGATTGATAAATCTTTCTCCCATTTTGCAACAGGTAGTGTTATAGAGTCATCGATTCTAGACAGTTTCTTGTATATTTTAGATAATAATTTGGGGGGTTTAAGATTAATGAACTCTAACACACATATTGGTGTTTCTAACAATGTTGTATTAAGCTTAAATTTCTTTTAACAATAGACTTAATTTGTTGATATTCTAAGAAGTATTTATTGTCAATGTCATATTGTATTATAAATTTATTAAATAGAATATAGTCTGTACCTTCAAATATGTGTTACAGACGTTCAATTCCCTTAATTCTCCAACCAGGGAAATTCAACATATTATTTTCTAGCTGTATGTCAGGATTGTTCCAGAGAGGAGTATGTCTGCATGGGAGCAGTGAAGACTTTGTCATTTTCAGATTCTCCCACCATGCCGTCAGAGCTGGGCTAATACTGATACTTTAAAAGCAAACATGTCTTTTTATATTTGTACTTATAAATGGCAGATCTGAAATCCTAATATTATTAAATAAAGTTTGTTCTATGTCTATCCAAGTTTCCTCTAGTGCATTTGGATTTAACCACTTTGAGATATATTGTAACCTCTTTCAAATATTAAGCCCAGAAAAGAGACAGAAGGGACATGAAACTCACATTTGTCGGCTTCAACAAATAGTTTGTTCTCACAGAGGCACTGAAGGACTGCTCACTGAAGGGGAGTATGTTGTCGAACATCTTTTGAATAAATCAATATATCAAGGTAGAGAAAAATATATTTAGGAAGTCCCGCAGAATGGCATTGACAAGGGCCTGAAAAACTGCTGGGGCTTTAGTGAAACCAAAATAAATAACCAAGTATTCAAAATGGCCAGGTGGAGTTCTGAAAACTGTCTTCCACTCATTCCCCTCGTTAATTCTCACCAAGTGATGAGCATTGCGGAGGTCCAGTTTAAAGAAGATAGTGGAAGTGTGAAGTTGTTTGTGGATTGAGTCAATACTGTAATTACAAATGGATACTTGTTCTTTATTGTGATCTGGATTAAATCTCTATAATCAAGAGAATCATGGTCAGACTTTACTTTTCTTACAGGACTCTGTCAGGATGATTACTGACTGCAGGGCAGAGGATTCCAGGTAGGTATGATGAGAAGATGAGAGGAGACAAAGTAAGTTGCATTGAATACAGAGTGAGTTGTAGGCAGACAAGTGGTGAGCAGCATAGGAGCACCTAGACAATTCCAGGTCAGAGACAAGAGTTTGCAGGAGTTCCAGGGGAAGCTTGCCTTGAAGACACCAGGAGGAGAAACAGTTTCCAAGATTGGTCTAAGGTGGAGGACTTCTAGGGAAAGCACAGGTAAGTATAATTCTACTGAAAGGAGCACTAAAAGGCTCTGTAACGAGGCACACACATTTCTTCCCTCTCCCTGTTCTTCTCCTGCTTTTTGCTCTCTGTCTGTGTATCGGAGCAGCTCCTATTTTTGCACATCGTCCGAAATGAAAACTACTGTTCGGATCTGACCAACTGGACTTTCGACACAAATGACAAAATATTTTCAGCATCAGATTTACGAGCTAAACCGTAAGATTGTAATGATTTGAATCAAAGGCCACCTGTGGCTTTGGGACTCATCATCATGAAAATGACCTTGAAGAGGCTTGTAAGCACGGACCAGTAGAATGCACCATAATCTGGCCACTTCTGACCTTGGAAGTATCAGTACAGACTCAAAGGCTGACAAAGAAAAATAGTCTGCCTGAATACATCAACAATTGTGGACTATCTGAATCTGACTCCTTGGTTGGTCTCGAAACAGACCAACATATGTGCCAGCTGACCATCCTCTCATCATATCAGGACAATGGACTTTTTGTTTAGTGCTTCATGGACAGCCTCATCGCCAAATGCATATGTAATGTAGCGATATGGGGTGTAAATATATGTTTTGATTATCAGTTATGAGTTAAGCTCATAATATATGCATTATGCAAATAACCTCATTGTTTGGGCACCACCTCTCTCAGAGAGGACAACCTGTCTCTATTTACCCCCAACATATTGTAAATTGAACGTGAGTTCTTTTCTCATGTTTAGAGATTATCAACATAATTCATACACACGGATATGCCAAAATAATCACAAATTCAGTTGATTTTTATGCATTTTATTATAAAAAATACTAATATGTGGTATATA
Source organism: Garcialebias charrua (assembly GCA_038048925.1). Classification (NCBI taxonomy): domain Eukaryota; kingdom Metazoa; phylum Chordata; class Actinopteri; order Cyprinodontiformes; family Rivulidae; genus Garcialebias; species Garcialebias charrua. The sequence goes on along the minus strand of JBBPBX010043377.1, from coordinate 9,503 downwards.
TGGTGAAGATTATGCATGACAAAAGGTTTACTGAACATCAAATGGCTTTGAATCAAATGTCTAATTGATGAGCAACATTTGTGAAACTTAATTAAGAGGCAGACTTAGGACTGGTTTCTATTTGTGAAGTGGTTAAAATTGTATCTAAGGTGAGCAATAGTTTGTCTGATAAACTTATTGTGATGTAGGGTCACTAGAAAGGCATTGAAAAGCAGTGGTGGCCCGTGAAATGTCCACCGGGGGGGGTGGTGTGTGTGTGGGGGGGTATTTCTCCAAAATGAAAAATAAAAAATCCAAGTTCAAACAGGTTTTTTTAATCAAATGCAGATTAATACAAGGTGAACAGAACAATTAAATGCTCAGGATGAGAAGAACCAATTTGACTCACTAAAACAACTAAGAACAAACAAAAATACATATGAATAAATAAATTATATATAAATTATAGAAAGGAAAATAAGTGAGATTAAAAAATGTCTGCATTTCTACTTGCAAGAGGCTTTGTTCCCTTTCAGTCATGTTCTCTCGGGGCAACATACTTGCTATGGGAATTGCGCCCCCGCGCGATTACCTGAAGGAATACACTCACGCCTTTACGGCAGGGGCATCACCGCCGCACCAGAGGCCCCGCCGTCTGGGTATTTAGGCGGTGAGCACCCCTCCATCTTCCTCTTTTTTGCCCTTCACCTCGCTTAAACACCTGAACTTCGCGGGACTTCTCTGTTGTCGCATCGCTCGACTGAGGTGAGCTCGCTCGCTCCCTACACTGAGCGTACAGAGAAATTTTCCTGCGCCCTGCTGGGCTGGCGAAAGCTAGTCCGGCACATTTTCTACTCACCCTCGAGGTTTTCTTCTTTTCCGCAGGTTTTCGCTCGAAGGCGCTAACTGCGTCACAACCTCCTGCTAACCTTAGCAGGTTTTTTGAGCGAAAGAAAAGACGACGGAGAAGACAACTTTGAAGAAAAGAATCTTCAAATCAACTCGACGCTTCTCAGGACATGGCTTCCGAGAAGGGAAGACGGAAGACAAGGAGGAGAAAGACCAGGACGACTCCAATAAAAAGGAGTTTGTTTGGTTAAAACAACTCCTTTTTTTATTTACTCCAATAAAAGACAAACGTAAAATAACTTGTACCAGGTGGGAAGCGAACCCGCTTCCCCGGGTCAAGATAAAATGTAGAGTGGAAAAGCCAAGCGCGATCCCTCTGAGCCACAGTCGTGGATTGGTCTTTTAGGAGTCCACTTTACCTATAAAGGAATCACCTCTCTTAACATTCTAGCTACACGTAGGAGTTAGAGATTATTAGTTATATTTTAAAACCCTGGCTGCGCGCAAGAGTTAGACAATATTAGTTATATTTTAATGACATTCAGGTCGCGCTGAAAGGCGGAAATGGGTGCGCGCTTCGTGTTATTTACGTTCTAACATAAGCTGATTTGTAATCAGTTATTAACAAAATTAAACTCAGAAACACTAATATATATATTCAGCTAACAAATATTTTTTTAGCGGCGTCTCCTCTCTTAAAACAATGTAAGCGCGCACACAAGAACACTCCACCCACGTGAAGAGAACACCCCACCCACTTCCAGAGAACTTCCCACCCACTTCAAGGCGGCTCTGCGGCCAATGCGTAATTAGCGGGGGCGGGCTAGACCGGGCTCTGGGCCAACCAGGGGCGGGCCGGGCCTTTGAGGGCCGTGCAATGCGAAAACGGCTTTTGAAGACCCAAAAAGACCACCTAGCACCAGACTCACTTCACAACCGGATGAAGAGCGTCTTAGCGTGACTGCAGCAGAAGTGAGGAGTAGTCTCAAGAGGATCAACCCTCACAAAGCAACCGGACTGGACAACATTCCCGGGAAAGTGTTAAAAGAATGCGTTGACCAGCTCTGCGATGTGCTGGCCGACATCTTTAACACCTCACTTGCCCTGGAAACAGTTCCCACCTGCCTGAGACCGCCACCATCATCCCAGTCCCAAAAAGCTCTACAGTGACTGGCCTCAATGACTATCGGCCGGTGGCCCTCACCCCATTAGTCGCTAAATGCTTTGAAAAACTGATCATGACTCACATCAAAACATCCATCAACATGAACGTGGAACTTCATCAGTATGCATACCGTGAGAACCGATCAACAGAGGACGCAATCTCCTCTGTGGTCCATACTGCTCTCACCTAGCTGGATCAGAAGGACTCATACATCCGTAAGCTCTTTGTGGACTTCACATCTGCCTTCAACACCGTGATCCCTCAAACCCTGATGGACAAACTATTCACACTGGGACTAGGCCCCTCCATTTGTAACTGGGTACTAGACTTCTTAACAAACAGACCACAGTCAGTGAGGATTCACATCTTCTCCTCCTCCACCAAAACCCTCAGCACTGGCTCTCCTCAAGGATGGGAGAGGACGCTGGTGTGATGTCGTGATTTCGCCGCTTCTCCACGCTAAATAGTTATTTACTGTTGCTATTTTTTGGGACATTTTTTGGACATTTACCTGGACTTATTTTGTTCAGTGTTTTTTTTTTTGTCTTGGAGCAGTTTAATTGAAGAAAGTTCTGATTCATCCATGCCCTTATTTCCTCCAGGCAGGTAGAGAGGGCAGTGAGTGAAGATGGAGATGGGGATGATGAGGATGCTCCAGTTCTGATGTAAAGCTGTGTATCGTCGGCATAACAGTGAAAAGAAATGTTGAACTGATTAATAATTTGACCTAAAGGCAGCATGTAAAGGGAAAACAGCAGGGGTCCTCTCTGTGCTGATCCAGTTTTACTTTCAAACAAAATTCTCCCAACGGATGAAACACAAACCACGGTCGGTTTGCCTGGTTCCGACGCTCTGTTAAAGCCAAGGACCAGTAAACTGGACCATTCCAAAAAACGGATTGGAGTCAGGAGGTCTGCTCGTTTACAAAACTTGCAGACTCCCAGTCCCATGGCCTGAAAATTAGAGGGAGAAAATAGACTTTCTGCTCCAACTCTGTTTAATATGGATGACAGGTTGCATCTACCCTCGATTACCTTCGAGCAGAGCAGCCTGGTAGTACCTCAGCAAGGAAGCCCTCTTTCCAACTTAGTTGACCCCTAGGGGTTCACAGCCTCCAGGGCCCTTGGAGGAGAACTGGATGCACCAACTGCTCTTCTTCAGGTCCAAACTATGTCACCAGAAGGGGCAGTCTAGCCGCTTAGGCCAGGAACTGTCAAAATTTTCATCTTGTTAGCAGAAAAGAATAAGCTGATGGCATCAGGTCTGCTGGATAATGTGGTAAAAACCATACAAAACACCCGTGCCGTGTCAACACAGTCTCTATACGCACAGAAGTGGCGTATTTTTTAAGCCTGGTTCTCAGAAAGAAATATTATTTCTTATGCATGCGACTTGGCTCAGCTCCTGACCTTCCTTCAGGACCTACTGGAAAAAGGTTGTTCTTATTCAACGATTAAAGTTTTCCTATCAGCTATTTCAGCCTGTCATGTAGGCTGGGGACACAGGACACCTGGAACGCATCCAATCATAATAAGATTTATGAAAGGTATGCTTCGGACTAAACCACCCAACAGGATTCTGACCCCTGGTTGGGATCTTGGCCTGGTCTTGGGGGCTCTCTGTGATCCTCCATTCGAGCCACTGAGCGAGGTTAAGATAGATTTGTTATCTTATAAAACCGCTCTACTCCTGGCACTTTGCTCGGCGAAACGCGTGGGTGACCTCCATGCATTGTCTGTACATCCAATGTGTACCAGATTCGCCCCTGACGGGTCAAAGGTCACCTTAAGGCCTAATCCCGCATACACTCCCAAGGTCTTGACTTTGAACCACAGGAGTCTAGACTTTGATCTCTCCTCCTTCCCACCTGCTCCCGTCCTCACTCAGGAACAGGAAAGGCTGAAGGCTCTCTGCCCCGTGAGAGCTTTACGCACTTACATGCAGAGAACAGCCGAATGGAGAAAAACAAATCAACTGTTCGTCTGCTTTGCAGCACCTGCTACCGGAAAGGCCCTATCAAAACAACGCCTTTCACATTGGGTGACTGAGGCCATTAAAAGGGCGTACAGTAGCAAAGGTCAACAGGTGCCCTCTGGGGTGCACGCTCACTCCACTCGGGGCTTGGCCACTTCCTGGTCATTGTTCAAGGGTGTACCAGTTGCAGACATCTGCGTTGCTGCGAACTGGAGCTCATTAAACACTTTTGCAAAGCATTACAGTTTGGATGTTACTGCGTGTGACGTCACTCAGGCTGTCCTTTCTAACACACAGTAGAAAGTAGCCTTGAGATGCCTGCTGGTCAAGGGCAGACGTTCACTCTAGCATGCATTTTACTGAGCATTTCAAGGGCGTGAATGGATTACGTTCCCATAGCAAGTATGTTGCACCGAGAGACCAGACTGAAAGGGAACTGAAAGTTATGCACCATAACTCATGTTCCCTGAAGGAAGGGAACGAGGTGCAACATATCTGGCCCTTTCAATGCTGAAAGCTCGGTGAAGTGCAATTTTGGAGGAAGATGGATGGGCGTCAGCCACTTAAGTACCCAGAGGGCGGGGCCTCTGGCGCGGCGGTGACGCCCTAGCCGTAAAGGCGTGAGTATATTCCTTCAGGTAATCGCGCGGCGGCGCAATTCCCATAGCAAGTATGTTGCACCTCGTTCCCTTCCTTCAGGGAACATGAGTTATGGTGCATAACTTTCAGTTTTCTCACTAATGAACATTAATAAAACAAAGCTACGCTCAAAGCTCAATTTATGTGTTCAGAATTGCTTCCTTGATGTGGAAAATGGATTTTAATTTCATTCATTTCGAAATTTTGATGGGTTTGATGTATTTTTAACATGCAGGAAATTTCTAAGTTCCACAAAACTGTTTGTTGACTAAATGTTTTAAAACGTTGTGCAATCACTGATCAGTTTTTTTAAATGTGTACAGTAATGCACTTAAAGGGGACCTCAGATGTATTTTTTAAATTTTTATGGTATTTCTGTGGGATATCCAGACCCTATTCCTTCAATTTAATGCACAAAATAATTATTAGATAATCAATTATACCCTTTTTAATTCTGCCATTTTTAACTTTCGTTTTGAACGACCGGTTTCTTGAAGTCCACGCCCTTCAACGATCTGTTCACGCCCTCTGTAACAGCCAGTATCTGTAATGTGTTGTTGTTTTAAAATTAGCTCTTTTTTTATTACTCATTTGACTTACTGTTAGTGTTAGCTTAAGATAACTTACCGAAACCCGTCTGAGCGCGCCGCAGTTTGCTGCTCCTTTTAGCATTAGACCACCCGAATCCGAAGCTAATGTTAGCTTGTTCCTCTTCCGGTTTTCGCCAGCTCCGCTCGTTGCACGCGATGAGATTTTGGGAGTTATCGCTGTTCCAGTGAAGACAACACAAAGTTCACCAAGTGTCTCCCGTAAATTAATCTGTAAGGAGAAGGTCCTCTTGCTGCGAGCCTGCTGCGAGGCTGCTGCAAGGCTGTACAGTTGAAGCTCCGCTCCATCGCGCCGGAAGAGGGTCCCGTCGAACCCGGTCCTTCCGCCTGTGGTCCGCTCGTTTAATTTTTGCCGGCTGCGCGTTGGCAGCGATCGCAAATACACTAAAAATTGAACTAAAACATAAAAATAACAATTATACTTTATTTATAAAGCCATTTAAAAAAACACAGCTGCAACAAAGTGCTGTACACATGAAATTAAGAACATATAAACAAAAGATGAGATGAAATCATGAAAAACAACAGTCATGTGTTTAATACAGAAGTGGGTTGAGCCTAACCAGGGGTTGCTAGGTGAGGGGCTGGACTCAGGTTTGATCTGATTGGCTGGCGGCTTGTGACGTCAATAAATGCAGGAAGTGTGAATCCTGGTGTATTTATCAAAAATAAATAAATCTACTTAGAGTAAATAAACCACTGGGTGCATTTTTTTGGCACAAGGACTGTTTTTTTATGAAGTAAATACCCAA
>JBBPBX010043376.1:964-23279 GCA_038048925.1 Garcialebias charrua | reverse complement strand
ATATATATATATATATATATATATATGTGTGCGTTCCTTCAAAATATATCCCGATACATCTCTTGTTTAGTCTGATGCAGAGCCATATAAAGTGAGAGTTGCGACACTTCCATAGAGATCCGTTGTAAGAATGGAATGCGGAAGCTCCACAAGGTTTCCATGGCCGTTGTTTGGAACGATTGACTGCCAGTTGGCGACTTCAAAGAGTGTCAGAACTCTCTATATATACGGCTCTGGTCTGATGTACTTTTAAATGGCAAAGAACACTTTTTAAACCAAAACAGTATGTACTGTATTGTGAGATGCTGTCCAAAACAAAACAGGAGTACTTCACTGACATGCCGTAAAATATAGGTTTACCTCTGACAAAAATAAAAGTTTTATACAGTAAATGTAATATTGAATCAGGAATATTTATTTTTAGAAGTCAATACAGCCTTGATTAAAAAAATGAACACATGATTAGTTTAACCTGAGACTGTGCTGCGAATGCAACCCGAAGTATCCGCTTTGAGTCTGAGAACGAGAAGAACCGGCAGTCATTGAACGTCCCTCGCCTCTTGCGACCCCGGCAAAAAGAAGTTGGTACAGAAGTAAGCAGAAGATCCACCTAAAATCAAACGTTTAGACTTGAGAGATAATGTACTTTTCTTTTTAGCATCCATATTGTATGTAATGTTCAACTTTATGACGAACTAATTAATTGTAATTCAGATTTTGTAACTGCGTTTTAAAGATGTTTTTCAGATGCTAACGTTAGCACACATCAAACGGACATTAGCCATCAGCTAGCAGCTATTGACAACAAAAGTTTTTCACCTTTAAAACAGAAGTCTATTATTTTGGTGTTAAATACTTAAAAAAGATGTATGGACTCTATTACAGTATTGTGTTATGTAACAACATCACTGTTACTAAAATTTATAGTTCCTGGAGTTGAGGGTGACATTTCCATTTCCACATTTTGATTCTGCTTTTCTTGTGTGTATTGGCATTATTTTTTATTTACTCTTTATTTATACAGGTAGTCTCATTTAGCCACGAGAATTCATTTTCAAGAGAAAATGAATGAAAATGAATTCTCTTGAATTCAAGAGAGACCTGTTTAGGGTTAAGGGCCTTGCTCACAGGGCCAGAGTGGGGTGAATGAGGGTGGAGGCAGGTGTGGGTGTTTCACCTTTTCCACCCACATTTTGATGTTGTCGGTACCAGGGCTTGAACCGGCGATCTTCCGCTCACAGGCCCACTGTCTCTAGCCTCTGCACCACCACTCCCCCTGTTCATTTAGTTTGAATAATCCTCAATCTTACAAGTACCAAAGATCAGATAAATATTGCAGTATATTATTTTTTGTCATAATCTGACAGATGTTTTATGTACTTGTATAAAACCTGTGAATTCTAGTATTTAATTTTTGCACATTATTTATTTATTTATTTTATTAGTAGTATTTGTCCAATGTTTTCCATTCCCTTATAAAACAGTGCAGCATAGTCACGTTCACATAAGTAAATAACATAAACTGTTATGCAGTGGCGGATCTACCATTCAGGCGAAGGAGGCCGTGGCCTGGGGCCGCCAATCAGCAGGGGCCGCCAATGAGCAGGGGCCGCCAATAAGCAGGGACCCCAGCCATCACCTACATCCCTAACATTGCTCCTGCTTGTTAATGTACGTTTAACATAAAAATAATTATAGTTACGATGAAAACTATCTTTAAAAACGCAACAGAAAAAACGGTTGAGTTCTGTTCACCCCTACTAAAATGGACTATTCCGTCATGCGTCATGACGTCACCCACTAATCCAGGAAGTGCTGTATGCTCGCTGCTGTTTACTGAGAAGGAAGCGGGAGACAGGAGACAGAAAGCGGAGCTGAAAAACGTAAAAAGCGTCAAAAAACAATAACGTATGTTTCTTCACTACCGAAAGTGACAACCTTTTTAATGGGTCGAATTCTAAAACTTCATCAACTGTTAATGACGGTCACGAGCGGCAGCGGCCCATTTAAAAGTGTGGCGGAACCGCCGCAGGACATCAGGATCCAGCCAGGAGGAAGTGGCGCTGAGGCAGTGACTCAAGAAGATGAAGATAAAGTATTTACAGCAAGATGAGGTACGAGTTTTAGAAATTATTTTGTAGGTTGGGTAAAAGAAATCCTAACAGTAATCAGCTGAGACAACCACTATTTTCACGTTTTCTTTCTGTATCAAAATATTAAAAGATATTCGACCTAAATCTTCTGACTTAAATAGGAGAGAGGGGATTATATATTTTACCTACTTTAGTTCTCTGCCCTGCTTGCTTAGTATACAGTATTATTAAATTATTCGGACTTTACATTGAATAGAATAGATCTAAAATATTCCACAGTTATCTATAAAAAAAATGCTCAACCATTTTACAAAATATTTGACTGTTAAAACTTCATCAGACTATCATTGTTTTGTTATTTGGTCCATAGTCCCTCCATTAAATACATTATAAAGCACAACTTATAGCTTTCAGAGTAATGCAAAAATGTGTTTTTTAATAATGACTGGTTTGCTTTGGACAGAAATGCCACTGTTAGTTTAAAACAACAGAATCAAAAGGCTAGGATTGCTAAATTAAAATGTTATCTAAAATGTAAAAATTGATATAAATGAAAAGTGACATTCCCTGATGCATGCTCAATAATCCAGGTGGAAAAATCTGTGACATTATTTGAGTCATTTAGTTTACAGTACGTCTTACAGTCTGTGTAAGTTTTAAGGTTTAAAAAGAAGTCAAAACTTTCAGTCTTAATTATGGAAACTTGGATAAATGAGAGCCTTCACATGTGTTAAATGTAATAATGTCTTATTTTTTCTTTTATTTCCTCCAACACTAACATTTGTTGTTTTTTTCAGATGCAGTCTTTAAACATGCATCATTAAAGACCAGAAACAAGACAGAAGACAACTTTCATAGAAGTCCAGCTGAATAATCAAGGTAATTCATGATCACTTAATGCTGTAAAAAGTGTCTCATGCCTGGACATCTTGCTGTTCATATCGAGCCAGTGTGTGAATTAATCTCAAAGTACCACATCTCAACTACACACACTCACTTTTTCACATTGATCTAACAACTGTTCCCTGTTACAGAATATGTAATATAACGTTAAAAGAATTAAAGTTGTGAAAATCTTATAATTTAGGAAAATATATTTCTACTGTATTGCTCACATCTACCCTCTCTATTTGTTTGTGTTTATTTAGTGTTGTTGAATTTTGGTGTAAGACTTGATTTAGAGCCTTTTATTGCAATAATAAAACATCCATCCATTTTCTTCCTCTTATCCGGGGTCGGGTCGCGGGGGGTAGCAGCCTAAGTAGGGAGGCCCAGACTTCCCTCTCCCCAGCCACTTGGAGCAGCTCCTCTGGGGGAATCCCAAGGCGTTCCCAGGCCAGCCGAGAAACATAGTCCCTCCAGGAGGCATCCTAACCAGATGCCCGAGCCACCTCAACTGGCTCCTCTCGATGTGGAGAAGCAGCGGCTCTACTCCGAGTCCCTCCCGGATGACTGAGCTTCTCACCCTATCTCTAAGGGAGAGTCCAGCCACCCTGCGGAAAAAACTCATTTCAGCCGCTTGTATCCGAGATCTCGTTCTTTCGGTCACAACCCAAAGCTCATGACCATAGATGAGGGTGGGAACGTAGATCGATCGGTAAATTGAGAGCTTTGCCTTTTGACTCAGCTCCCTCTTCACCACGACAGACCGGTACAGGGCCCCTTTACAAAGGTTTGCCTGGGGCCCCCAAATGTCTAAGTCCGCCACTGCTGTTATGTACGGTACTGTAATCACTTAAGTTTAATAATTGACACCAGAATTAGCTAAAGTGGTGTTTGGGATTTGCTACAAATTTTTTTTTTCCTGATCTTGCTCCAGTTTCTAGAGTGGAAGATGTCATCCCCCTCTTCAGCTTTTAAAGCCATGAGTGCACCACTATCTGGAGGTCACAGGTCAGACGTGCTTGGGCATACTTTGAGTCGAGGTCCACGTGTGACCCGGGAGCAGATTATGGATTCTGAGCTTAGCCTGACAGAGATGACAGAAGCCGACTATTTACATCTGCACCAGTTTATCCAAGCACAAACAGAGACGCATGCTGGAGCTTTAGATGGAACCGATGCCAGACCCCACCCAGCTACAGTGATGGTCGGAGATGTCAGCAGCTCTACAGGGATTTCTCCCAACGCATCGCCCCAAGCCACTGACTTGTCCCTTTCAAGTGATGCTCACTGTCTGGTGATGCAAGGGGAAAATACACCCGTCACTTACGGGGCGGTTCCAGCTTTTGTGTTGGCCAAAATCAGAGCTGAAGAACGCCCAATTGTGCTACCTGCCAAGGGAAGGACAAGTTCACAGAAACAATCTAAACCTGCTGCCCGAGTGTGCCTGGAGAAGAGATTTAACAGTGCTGACACTGTAAGAGAGCAAAATATTCACTCTTCTGTTTTCAGCAAGTAAGTTTTTAGTAAGGTAGTATTGCTGTTTTTAAGTCTGTGTCATGCTTTAAATAAAAAAATTATAGAGTGAGCAAAATAACAATCCATTTTATGTTTCAGTCCTTTGTCGGTTCAAGGGTCAGCCGACACTCAGAAGATGCTCACACATCCTCAAAAGATAAAGTGGATGGAAGCTGACACAGCAAATCCATTAGAAGTTTCTGGATCTTATGTTGGGGGAGTTTCAGACCCAGGATCCAACATGTGTGGTCAGGTGAGCTGAAAAAAAATCACCCATCAGCATCCTGTATAGTTTTAATAGGTTCAGTCCCAGGTAAGTCATGATTAGTCATGATTTTTACTGTTGTTGCAATTTTAGGTTATTGCTCATATGGTTGAACCCAACGCACGTCAAGGATTTATCTTCCACAAGAGCTTTTCATTTAAATTTACCCCAGAAAGTATTATGAGAAATATCTACACAGACAACTCAAAGGAAAAGCAGGAGTTTGTAAACGCTGAACGTAAGACTCCAATATCTAAGTTAACAATAAAAAACTATAGTGGATTGTCCTCTGTTGTGTTGCACTGTAAACGTGCACGTCTGGGTTCAACTGTTTGTGGTTTGCATAGAGAATGGGATGACACCATCTGTCTATGGAAGTCCCTGCGACAGCCTGTCCTCTCAACCCACTAATGATGTTGAAGCTGCGCTGGACATGGTGACAAAGTCAGAGAGAGGTGGCTGCAAAAGAGCTCAGTCCAGTCTGACAGACAGCCAGCGCAAGGAGAAACACAACAGCAAGGAGCGAGAGCGCAGGTGAGCCACAGTGTGTGACAGGAGGATCTCATCAAATGTGTTTTATTATACCTTTTCCAGCTATGGTTACTGTCCAACGAGACAATATTTCATTTTATAATTGCACTGTATATTACAGAGAAAGTACAATCCCTTTTAGTTGAACGTTTCTTTAGACTCTCACTAAAAGAACCTGGTCCAGATGACACGATTGAACCTTTTTTGTTGTGAACTACCTGGATGATTGAGCTTACAACCCTTTTTCTGAACCACTTTGGCCTTGGTGTCCTCAAGTTGTTTCTGTGAGTAGCACATTGTCCATCTGGCCTAAAACATTTGATTGTTGTACATGTACACTAGTCCTTCGCTACTTCACAGTTTGTTTATCATGGATTTGCTCTATCGCAGTTTTTCAAAGTAAGATTGGACATGACACAATTGGCTGATTGATGGATGAACCATGGATTTTTTATTTAAAATAAATTATTTTAAATGATTTTGCACCCAGGTGTGCAGCCCACACGTGAAGGGGAAGCTCCCTCCTGCAGCTGATCAGCTGATCTCCTCTGCTACACACACATTTCTCCTGCTGCGGCTTTGTGAAGGGTTAACCCTTTGCTGTCCAGATGCACCTATCAACTTTTGTTTTCCAACTTAAAATTCAAAGTATGCCACATCGTAAAATCGTCACAATCACAAAGTGTTAAAACTTGTTTTAGAACTTCTATGTTCAGTTGTTTCAGTGTAATTGATCAAGAAGTACATTTCTGCTCCGTGCTGCAGAGCTGAAGCTGTGTGACATCTCTTTGATGTCCTGCTGCACTTCTCTACTCTACAGTTTAAATTTAAAAAAATCAATGCTGCATGGGTTATCTAAAAGTTTACGGTATTTAAATTGTTTATTTAAGGAGGGAGTAACAGGTGATGAGTGTGATTGCAGCCTGGCACATGTCTTGAACTTGGACTACTGTACCCCTACTTCACGGTTTTTCACTTATCACGGATGGGCGTGGTCCCAAACACCCGTGATAAACGAGGGACTACTGTACATGATTGTTTTGGATAGGTGTGTTTGCACATGTTAAAAGCCTATTTCTGAGATTCCAACAAGAGGTTGTCTTGAATCACAGCAGTGAAGGTTACTTATGGGACAGAGCTGGTTGGCAGGCCGCAGACTGAGGAAGTCCTCTGGATGGGGGACGAAACGTTTCTCGCTTTAACTGGTCCAGATGACACGATTTAACCTTTTTTTGTGATTTATCTGCCTGGATGACAAACCTCTTTCTCACATGCTGCCTAACAATTGTTGTATTTTGGTGTCTGCACGTATGACGTGACACAGGAAGAAGATACGTATGTGCTGTGATGAGCTGAACACGGTGGTACCGTTCTGCAACTCTGACACCGACAGGCTCTCCACCCTGCAGTGGACCCTGACTTACCTGAAATACATTAATATAATGTATGGAGACGCCATCAAACAGGTTAGCCTTTCAAGCACTGCCCGATTAAAACATTTTCTCTGACCTGAAGATTTTTATAACCAAGCACATCAACAGATTTTATAACATGTTTAAATTTGTTGTCACTGTAACAGATTACCCACTTGTTGTGTTTATTGTGAGTGTTGGTGTCTTGCACCATCTAAAGTGAAGAGGAATTCTAGTAAAATTATATCTGTCATGAACTTTTCTCCCTTTGCAGGAGTTTGAGAAGTTCTTCACTCAGAGAAATGTTACTTAAACCCAGCTCGTCTTCAGGTAACCACTCGTTCCACGAAGAGGTAGATGAGATGGCGAGCGTTCCCCTCTCAGCCGAACAATGACTCCTCCTCAGTTAATGGAGCAACAAAGATGACATTTTAAAACCAAATTAAATCTGTAGGGCTAAGTTGAAGAGTTTAGTTTAATTAACTAAAAGCACGTGACTCTGATTACACTGGACATGTAAAAGGTGCCTGACTGGTGCAGTTTCATCTGACTTCCACTAGATGTCACTAGTGTTTACTTTAACAAGAGTTTCTGAAAAATTATTCCTAAACTCACGATACCTTCCTGTATTTATTCTCCGTTTATATATTTATGCATTTTAATACAGAAATAAGTAATTTTAGAATCAGATGTTTTTTTTTTACAGCGTTTAAAGCATATTTTTGTTCTGAAGTGCAGGTTTCATATGTAGAGAAGAGTAATGGTTACTGAAAAGTGGCTTTATTTGTTCTTACAACATGTCGCTGTAGCATCTTACTGTACACAAAACAGTCACCCACAAATAATAAATAGTATTTAAACGTTTGTATATTTAATAGTTACAGCACCTGTAGTACATTGTGGACGTGGTCGTTGTCGTTTTGGAAGAAAAATAAAGATGAAATTTTAAAACTCAGAAAGCGCTCGTGTTTCCTAACATTTATATATTTTACATGTCGAATTTATTCATCCACAATTTTCTGTTTGTGATTCTCAGCGATAGCAAATCAACTTCATACGTAATTAAAAAACAAACAAAGAAAAGAAAAAAGCTGTAAAAAGGCTATTGAGTTTTGCATTAATCTAAACTATTTTAGGGCACTGGGTGTTTGTGTTTTATTACTTTTACAGTACATACACAGCTCCTCGACAGAGGCAGCACCTATTTCCATATTTTACACTGTCGGCGTGTATGTTGAGGTAACACCTGTGAACATCTGGCCGTGATGAATGCATATTCACATTGGAGACAGTCACTGTTGTTTTTAGAGCTGATGTTGACCAAAGTAAACGTGGCAAAGAAACGTACAAAGTTTTTATTCACAAAGGTTGTTCCGGTTGTTGTTTGATGACGTTTGGGTCGACGCAGTTGTTCTGCTGCACTTTTCCATTCCTCTCTCCATCATTTCTGGATACTACTTGTGGTTTGTTTATTTGTTTATTTATTTTTGTCTCAGTTGCTTTGGTGTTCATCACTTCCTGGGATGTTCCTCCATTCCTTTCATCATATTGCACCTGCTGATGTTCTTCTTCCCGTCTTGTTTTTTTAATTTTTTTACATTGATTTAAATAAAGAGGGATTTGTTGTGATCGTTGTCTTGTTTTGTTCCTTCCCTCCTCATGTATCACCCTCTTTTCCTTGGAGTGGAGCAGTCAGGCTGCAGGAAGTCATCTTTAGAAATTTTTGGGGTTGGAGGATTTCCCGATGACCGATGCTCCCTGGCAGGCTGATGTATCACAGATCCCAGGAGGGCCCTGGTGCCCAGTCCTACCTACCCTGCCTGGTTCTCCAGGCTCACCTGGGTCTCCTGGAGACCCGTCACGGCCGTCTTTGACAATTCCAGCTACTCCGGGCAGACCTAAGGAGGAAATATTGTAGATTATGGGAGCATAGTGCAGATAGTTGTCAGAAACTGAACCCTTATTAGATAAGTCAAATTCCTGTCGCATACCTTGGTGTCCTTGGTCTCCAGAGGGTCCATCAATGGCTTTACCAGTGAGCCCTTTATCACCAGGCTCTCCAACATCACCTGTGTGGAGAACAAAATAAAAAAACTGAAGAAAAAGTGTTTTTCTTTGTGATATTTTGATAAAATCCGACCTTTTTATTTGATGCAACTTTAAACTACATTTCGCTAGAATTGCATTTCATGTATTTATTAGCTGGTGAAGATTCTCAGTTGTCCAGGACATGATAAATCAAAAAGGCGTTCAATACAAGATCAACTGGACTTTATTTGTAACAGAAAACGTTTCGACTCCCATCCGGGAGGCTTGGAATTGAGAAAGCCTCCCGGATGGGAGTCGAAACGTTTTCTGTTACAAATAAAGTCCAGTTGATCTTGTATTGAACGCCTTTTTGATGTATTTATTAGCTGTACAATATGTAATTTAGTTTCAAACAGTGTTCATAACATTTTTGGATTTGTACTATTTATATACAAAAAAAAACTTGTCTCGTCCCAGATTACTTTTCTATTCTTTTTCCTAAGACTTTTTTAAAATTTCATTCTGTCCCTTATGGATCAATTTACCAACAACTAAAGCTCAGAGGGGTCCATTTGTCAAATATTAAAAAAGGAACAAGTTTTCCAGCTTACATATGCATCATATTAATCTGGAGCATTTAGACCGGATTGTAGTTTTTATTCAACAAAACTAGTTGCATTTCCTTAGAGTGGAAAAAAGATAAAACTAGTTTGTGTCCCAAATAAAAAGAAATAACATTTGTGCTGTTTTTATTTTATTTTTATACATACCTCTGGGACCTGGATCTCCCAGCTCTCCCGGCAGGCCACTGTACCCTGGTGGTCCTCGAGTGCCTGGATGTCCAATAGAGCCTGCAACTCCTGTCTTTCCTGGAGGGCCTGCAGGGCCGGGGCGGCCCACCATTCCAGGTGCCAGAGGTCTTCGAAGGTTAGCAGCCAGCTGTGCGATCTGATCTGTACGACAAAGACAAAAAAACACTTCATCAGCACCGCGGTGGATCTTAGTTGGTGATCAAATCAAGATCTCTCACCATCGAGCATCGAGCCACACAGCTCTCTGATGTGCTGTTCACTCGTCAGTTTACCCTGAAACACAAGAAGACGTTGAACCTCATTCATGCAATTTATACGTACTTGTATATTAAAAAACTTCAAATCCTACACGGTTCTGTAGAGATCCTAAAAGAAATACTCACAGGTACTCCTGTCTTTCCTGCGATTCCTGACAGACCCTGTTCCCCTTGGAAGCCCATTGGTCCCTGTTTTCCTGGAGCCCCTCTTGGCCCAAGCTCACCTTGTGGACCCGTCACACCTTTAGGCCCCAGTTCCCCCTGCTTCCCTGGCTACAAACCCAAAGTGATGATCAGTTTTAACACCTGCGGATGTTTTAGCAGGAACAAACCGTTTTCCTCCAAACTGCTAAAAAGGCATGCCTTAGATTAAACACCCAACCGAAGAACAAGCTGGCTGCTAAAGACAATGTGGAGGTGGATTCATATGGAGCCTCGTTGCAAGATAATGACTCCAATGAGCACCGCAAACAGTAAATGAGACTAAAGAGAGCGGGGTTCATCGCTGCCTCGTCTATAATTACACAAATTATGCTGCGGCTTAGTGCGACTTGTCTTTCCCTCGTGGCAGGAGCAGCAAACAGGTCAATAACGCTGGAGCCGCTCTTTCAATCTGTAAATAATCCGGTTAAATCTGAAGCAGAGCGGACGCGTGTCGGCTCTGACGGGCGGACGACCGCTCGGAGCGAGACGTCGCTTTTTAAAGCTGAGAGAGGGAGAAGACACAGAGGGAGTTTGGAGCAAATGGCCTGCTAATTACACCCACACACAACATCTGATCTCTGTTTGCACGATAAAATAAAGTTATTTTGGAAAGGCAGTTTGAAGGGTAGGTGTCTGGATGAGATGCTGTAGATTCATTTAACAGTAAAACACAGATAAATGACTCACCTCTCCTTTCTGTCCAACAGGCCCAAAAGGACCCTAAAAACAAAAACATTGTTTAGACGAACACACTTTGGAAGAAAGTCGTTTCACATTTAAAACAAAAAGACCCACAAATGAGCGATTCAGATTTAAGTCGAGACACTCACGGGCTCTCCGTTCTCTCCTGGTAAACCATCACTTCCTGCCACACCCTGAACACGAGAGCTCAGTTAGTCAAAGAGCTAAAGTTTAATCTGATCAACGTATTGCCTTCATCATATTTAAAGAAAAAACACAACAGAAGTATTTAGGCTTGCCAAGCTTGACCTTTGACCTACCATGTCTCCTTTAACTCCTGAAGCTCCAACTGGACCCTGCAGGGTTAGAAAAACATGGAGGGAGAAAATCAGTGAAAGTCAAGCAGAGTTTTTTTTTTTAGAGGTAGAAGAGAGAGGTGTGTTAGTTGAGGGGGAACCAGGGGGGACATGAAGGCCGGCTTTGTTCTGACTTCAGGTTCTGAACAGGAGGCTGCTTTGTGCATGTGCGCTCTCCTGACTGCGGTGTGTGCAAGGCAAGACGGTAACTCCTGCGGTATGAACGCACACCTCCCTGCAGATACTGCAGATATCGTTTGAGCTCCTTCAGATGTTCCGCAGCTACATTATTCACGCTGACGTCTGGATGGATCACTTTGGACTTTACGTTGGGCGCGGGAAACACTTTCAAACATTTTACACTCCGCTTTCAAAATCAACCAAGCACAAACCGAACCCCGTGTGAGAACGGGAAAACTCACTCGGTCGCCAAACTCTCCACGGAGTCCCGTTGGCCCCGGAAGTCCTGGATCACCCAAATCTCCACTGACTCCCTGCAGCACATGAAACACACACACAGTAAATAAAATAGTAGTATTATAGTAACCATAAAAATAATATTAAGTGTTTTCATGCAGCTGACCTGGAAGCCCTTCACTCCCAGTGGGCCAGGATTGCCCGCTGGTCCAACGCCTCCCTGTTGGACATGGACACAGTTAAACGATGAGGCTATTTCAGTTCAGAGAAGAAAAACTCCACCAACAGGCGCTGGGATTGTCAGACTTGTTATGCAGCACACTGTGTGGTATTCTGTTATATCCTGCTGCATCGCTTTTATTATTTTAATACTCGGAGCCTCTGATGTGAAACAAAACTCTTTCTGTTTATGAATTCCCCCTTCTATTATTCTTGCATATATGCCTCCGTCTCCAAACTCCACGTTGCCATGCCGGTGAATCAGAGGGAATACTCGTACTTTTCTAGGAAATAATTAGAAACAAAAAAGCGGTCTCCTTATGCCATCCCAGGTTCGTTTAGCCGTGGCTGCTTTGCATCAATTGCATCCTGTTTTAGCTTTTATGCCCTCGAGTGAACAAACTTTACAGTGTATCTCAAAGTGTGGAGCCATATTTAAAAGACAAGTCTGGCCTGTAAATGGGGCACGGATCATCTTTATTTGCCCCATCATAAATGAAGCTTTATGTGAACCTCGTGCTTGTATTACAGCAGATTTTGAATGGGGCGGTTTTTATTTTCTAGGGTGAGCATGAACTTACCGCCACTCCTCTGGGGCCGGCTATCCCCCTCTCTCCCGGGACGCCGATCTCACCCTGAGGATGAAGATGTACACAAGTCAGGAAGTCTCACAGATTGGGCATGCTGGGTTAAGTGACACATCGGAGTGGCTGTTACCCCTTCCCCAACAATATCGTCAGATACATACAGGAATACCTGGCTCTCCAGAGGGTCCTGCTTCCCCATGTTTCCCCGGATCACCCTTGTGTATAAAAAAAGCGAGAAATCAGCTCTACGCTCATCTTAAGTGAAGCTTTTTCTCTGAGAATTTGTCCGTAACACTCACAACTTCTCCTTTGGAGCCCTTTTCTCCGGCTTTTCCTTGTAAGCCCTAGAAAGGAATGTGGAGGATGTTAAAGTATTAGCAGTCTCATCATTACAGAGACAATAACAAACTGCAACTTAGATGGGAGAATCTTACTAAATCACAACATTTAGTAGCCTCTTTGGTAGGAAACAACTATTAAAAAGTACTCACAGGAAGTCCATTTGGCCCTTTCTCTCCCACTACTCCATGACGTCCAGGATCACCCTGTCAGCAGACGGACAACACCCTGGCTGTGGGACTCAGTTCAAACTTACAATCATTCAGGAAACAGTCATGGTGACTTACCTTCTCACCATCCAGCCCTGGTGTCCCATCTTTACCATCTCTGCCAGGCATACCCTGTTAAAGCCATTAAATGTGACCCGCATGCTTATGAACTGATAAATCAAAAAGGCGTTCAATTCAGGATCAACTGGACTTTATTTGTAACAGAAAACGTTTCGACTTCTGTCCAGAAGTCTTTTTCAATTCTGAATGGAAGCTGTGAGAACGAGAAGTTTTATACAGGCTTACAAGTCAATAACACATACATGTAAATTGACAGATCACACCTTAACAGTAGGGAGTCCCTTGAAGTCTCTGACAGAAAACACAACTAATCACAGCTGAGGTAACACATACATGTAAATTGACCGAACACACCTTAACAGTAGGGAGTTCCCTTGAAGTCTCTGACAGAAAACACAACAACTGTATGTAAATTGACAAACAACACCTCACAGCCCAACAACAGAGGTTTCTCAACAAACTTTGCTGAGAAACCTCTGTTGTTGGGCTGTGAGGTGTTGTTTGTCAATTTACATACAGTTGTTGTGTTTTCTGTCAGAGACTTCAAGGGACTCCCTACTGTTAAGGTGTGATCTGTCAATTTACATGTATGTGTTATTGACTTGTAAGCCTGTATAAAACTTCTCGTTCTCACAGCTTCCATTCAGAATTGAAAAAGACTTCTGGACAGAAGTCGAAACGTTTTCTGTTACAAATAAAGTCCAGTTGATCCTGAATTGAACGCCTTTTTGATTTATCATGTCCTGGATGACTGAGAATCTTCACCAGCTTATGAACTGATATTACAGATGTATCAATTTATATATGTGTACTTACAGGATCCCCTTTGGGTCCCAGTCCCCCAGGAGCTCCTTTGGGACCAATTTTACCCTGATAAAAAGACAAATAAGATATTTTATTTTAAAAGAGTCATACATTCTGAGAGGTACAAATCAGAAGTTTTGGCTTACAATTTCTCCTTTAGGTCCTTTGAAGCCATGTGGTCCCTTTCCCCCAACATCACCCTGCAGACATCAGATAAAACACACACACAGCTATTCACTGATGGGACCAACCATTCATACTGGCTTTGAGTTACCAATAAGAGTAGCTCTGGTAGTAAGCGTGAAACAAACAAGGAATGACTCACTGGCTTGCCAATGATGCCTGCGATGCCGGGCTTGCCTCTGAAGCCGGGCAGGCCCTGCAGACAAACAGAGGAGGCTGAGGTCAAATAAAAAGTTTCCACACACATTTAAAAATCTGTACAGGGACAAGGAAGGTGAAACAGGTGGGAAGGAAGCTTACTCTGTCGCCTACAGGTCCCATTGGGCCTTGTAACCCTCTCAGACCACGTGGGCCCTGAAATGCACCGTTGGGAGAGTTCATGAAGAGCTCACATGTTGAAACGTTCAGTATTTTGACAATGTGACAATATCTCACCTGCAGACCCACAGTGCCAGGAGCACCTGCTGGCCCAGGTGGACCGAGGTCGCCCTAGAGACAGAGCAACATCCTTCAGGACACCATCACGTACATATGATAACACTAAAACTTAGTATTCATTGAAGAAATGCATATCACCCATTGCCTTTCAGGCCCAAGCTTTAAATTAGAATGAGAGATGACAGGGTTATCACCATTTTGGTCAAACCTTGTAAATGATGTTTGACACGACCTTGGGCCGTTTTGCAAGATCTCATGATGAGATGTGTTAGCTCTCATAGGATGAGTTCAGGTTGACACTCAGCTACTTATTGTTTCTTTCAGCTGTTCCAGTTTGCAGTGATTGTAACAGTGAAACTTGTTGTCTTCTTCTTTTGGTTTTTCCCTCTTCAGGGAGCTCCACAACGAGTCATCCTCCTCCACCTCACTCCAACCACCTCCATGTCCTCTCTAACTTGGTCCACATTCTCTCTTTGGTTTTCCTCTTTGTCTTTTTCCGGGCAGCTGCATTTCTAACATCCTTCTACCAATATATCCACTGTCCCTCCTCTGGACATGTCCAAACCATCTCAGTCTGGCCTCCCTAACTTTATCTCCCAGTTGTTCAACATGTGCTGTA
This sequence comes from Garcialebias charrua, assembly GCA_038048925.1. Taxonomy (NCBI): domain Eukaryota; kingdom Metazoa; phylum Chordata; class Actinopteri; order Cyprinodontiformes; family Rivulidae; genus Garcialebias; species Garcialebias charrua. Next base: position 8,344 of record JBBPBX010043376.1, on the reverse strand, counting down.
CCTCTGATGATCTCATTCCTGATCTTATCCATCCTTGTCACTCCTAAGGAGAACCTCAGCATCTTCATTTCTGCTACTTCCAGTTCTTTCTCCTGTCTTTTTGTCCATGTCTCTGTCTCCAGACCATACAACATAGCTGGTCTCACCACTGTCTTGTAAACTTTTCCTTTGACCTTTGCTGACACCTTTTTGTCACAAATCACTCCTGAAACTTTTCTCCATCCACTCCATCCTGCCTGGACTCTCTTCTTCACTTCTTTACCACATTCCCCATTTTCCTGGACAGTGGACCCCAAGTACTTGAAGTCCTGCACATTTGTGACCTCTGCTCTGAGCAAACTCGTCTATTAGCCTTTTTTTTTTTTAACACCGGCTGCCCTTCCTGATGCAACCTAGACTTGGACTTGCAGCCTCAGGATTATAAGACTGCAGCGCTGACCACCGAGCTCCAAGACTCTCAGTTGGTACCACACTGAATTTTAGCACAGTATTCGTAAAGTTACCTTAGTTACAGCCAATATTGTTTTGACTAAAGAAGATCAGCTGTAGACATACAGTACACCCAAAGATTCATTTTTGAAATCTGCCCAGTGGTTCAAAAATATTTTGCTAACAGGCAGTCAGTGCTGAATGACAGTTAATGCTAAAGTTTTAGGCCATTTTAATTGAGTAGCACATCTACAGCCTTATCAGTTGTAGATGTGCATCCACTGATTACTTCCTGAGTTTATGAGATATTCTAGCACTAAATGCAAAGATATTTAATTTGGCCTTTTTTCCCTCTTAATTCCTGTTTGCCTTTATTGGTGGACGTAAAACAATAACTAAAATAATTCAACATGTTCAGCTCACCTGCTCTCCATCTTTTCCAAGCTCCCCCTTGTCTCCTTTGTGACCAGTGTGTCCCTAAATGAGAAAATGCCAACAGATATGAGTGGAGGAACCAAAAATAAACAAAACTAGACTACAATAAGAGTAATTTTAGATATAATCTGTACACCTTAAATCCTGGCATCCCAGGAGGACCTGGAGGACCAGAGGGGCAGATTGCAGGACACTGAGGAGGGCAGAAACACATCATTAAAGACTTTGTGTTCATTATGTGTAGAAGGCAGGTGTTCAGGTTCTTTTATTCAACTTTAACTGTGGCGGACATCTTACCAGAAGGTCCCCGTTAAGATCATGAAGAGACCCAGGAAGCCCCTGAGACAAGAAGAAATCAATTGAATCCAACGATCGGGACATTCTTTGATTCTTGTTCAACAAGAGAGCTAAAAAACTGTGTCTCTTGTCTCTAGCAGAAGCAGGTGTCATGTCAAGATAAGTCCACTTACAGGGGGTCCGTCAGGGCCAGGAGGGCCTGGAAGTCCTGGAAGACCTTCAGCGCCCTGAGAATCAAACAGAAAGTGTCAGCATTACTAATCAGCAAAGTTGTTCCACGTTGAGCTGTCTGCTGACAGTCATTAGTGATTAGATCATCCCTTTGGACTAACTCTACCTGAACTTTATTTTTAGTCTCAGCCCTTTTTAAACCTTTGCTGTGCAGCCGGGTGTCTGCAGCCTGTGACATAAAAGGTTGGCTCATTTCAGATTTTAGGACTTTACAGCCTCACAGGTTAAAGAAGGGGTTTGGTGAGGAAGACCTCCTAACACGTGAAACACAAACTGAGACGAGGCTTCACGTTTTGATAAAACACTAAAACGTGTTCTCACCCTGGTTTCTAAGTAAGGTCAGAGGTCAAACGACAATAATCAAATCATTTATATTCCTCCAAATTTGCATGCGACCAAAATAAAAACTTCTGCATGCCAACAACTGATTGCTTGTAAACCTAAGCTGTTTTAACTTTTAGCAGCAAAGCTTTATGTTCACTCTATTTTTTTTAAAGAAATTTCACTGAAACTTGATTTACTTACCGGTAATTATTTGTCGTGCCTCAGAATAAAATGTCTTTGTTTTCACACAAGAATAAATAAACTCAACTTAAAGGAAACTAGGCAGTGTGACTTTGATGATTGCTGTAAAAGTGACAGATGTGTATTGGGACAAAATAGAGAATAATCTGGTGGGAAACGTAAATGGACTGTACTTATATAGCACCTTTCTATCTTATCAAGACACTCGAAATGCTTTACAACACAATCTGTGCCTTCATTTACACATTCATACAGCACTCTACTATATTATACAAATATTAATCAGTACTTTATCACATGGGACACGCATCAGAGGCAATGGGGGGTTCAGTGTTTGCAGGGACACTTCAACATGTGGCTGTTTGTGGAATCGAACCCCCAACTCTCCCATTGGAGGATGACACCACTCAGCCACAGCTGCCCCCAAAAGTGGCTCTGTCTACGTTCGATGAGCTGCTCAGACTGACTGACCAGTTTTTATTTGTCAAAACGATGCATTATGAACTTTTCACCACATTTCTTGCTGATAAGTGATAATAATAATTATCACCAATAGTTTGGTGAGGACAAACAAATGCGTATCTCTCTATCCTTTCAACTAGAACATGCTGGTGAAGATTCTCAGTCGTCCAGGACATGATAAAATCAGAACAAGCGCTCAATACAAAAACAACTAGACTTTATTTGTTGCAAAAAACGTTTCACCCTTCATCCAAAGGGCTTTTTCAATTCAGAGTAGCAGCTGTGAAACAGAAGTTTTATACAGGCTGACATGCCACGCACCAATAGGGATGGGAATTGATAAGAAATTATCAATATCGATGCCTTTATCGATGTCATTTATCGATTCGATTCCTTATCAATTCTGTTATCAATTCTCATTTGGGTAATAAAATATAGTAAACCATTTGTGTTCATAAAGAATTTATTTATGGATATTTTCCCATATTTTTAGACTCATTTTTCGCTCTGATTCTTCGTTTTTCATTTTTGGCGAAAATGGTGCAGTACCAGTTTCGGCCGCTATAGAGGCGCTGTAGGCAGCAGCCAGCAGAGGACTCAGAGAGTGAAGAGGAAGAGTGGCCACTTCCAGAAGTTTCTACTTGCTGTGTTCGAAAAAAGCCTCCTTTGGTCGGACTGACTCTGTCGCTGCCCGCTCCCTGCTGTGGATGTAGCTGTTTTTGTTTGCAAGATACCACTCATAACCACACCGCGGATTTTTAAATCCAGCTGATTTCACATTTGGTTCAGCTCAGGAGCCCGTCTGCTATAGTGAGGTAAGAAATATATTTTTAAGCGTTTATTTAGCTAAATTTAAAGAAACAAAGCGTCCGGTTTGACCCGCCTGGCGCCTGCATAAAAGTCAGCGAACTTTTTTTTTTAATCCAGCTGATTTGAACATTTCGTTAAACTCAGGAGTACGTCTACTATTAAGTCAGCTAAGAATTATATTTTTTAAGCGTTTATTTAGCTAAATTTAAAGAAAGAAAGCGTCCGGTTTGACCCGCCTGGCGCCTGCCTAAAATTCCGCGAACTTTTTTTTTTTAAATCCAGCTGATTTGAACATTTCGTTAAGCTCAGAAGGACGTCTGCTATGAAGTCAGCTAAGAAATATTTATTTTTTTCGGGCGCGGCGCATGTCTGTGATGTCAGCGCTTAAATACGTCACCACCAGGAGTCTGCAGAACCGATAAGCTGAATCGTTAAGACAAGCATCCTACAATTCCATGGAATTGGACTTTTAAGAACCGGTTCTCTAACAGAACCGGTTCTCGGTTCCCATCCCTACGCACCAACATGTAAATTGGAAGCTGAAATAACGCCCACACATACCTGAGATAACATACCCATTCTATTTAAATTGACAAAACAACACATCACAGCTTAACAGTAGGGGGTTTGTTAAGGTCTTTGTTACTCTCATTCACAGAAGCAGCTACTCTTCAACTAGAACATTTTTCTGCCTTCCTTTGCTTTGGACTCTTCAAGAACTTCATGGTGATGCAGCATAAGACCATCTTCTCTACAGCTTAAAGCCCCCAGTAGACCTGCGCGTACTGCCTATACGCCTCTGTACGACATACGTACGCTGTGGCAAAAGCGTAGCCCCGCGTAGCCCCTCGGGCACAAACGCGCAAAGCTCTTTTTTTACGACCGCGCACGCTTGCGCGGTGTCTGACCATAAACTTCCCCGGCGCCGGACTGTTTTGTATGTTACACAAATGAATTAAATTCCTCTTCTTTATCGCTGATCGGGCCTTTTCTTTTGTTTTTTTTGCCAAAAGTCAAGTAATCGCTTCTTCCTCCGTTCACTCGATGACTGAAATGAATGAATTCAGGTCCTACCTGGCAGCGCGAGGTTTTAAATATTTCCTGGTGGGCTGTGGGCTGCAGGAAAAGCGCTCCCTGTTATTATTTTTATTTCTTAGAACTTTTTATAACATATAAAGTAGAAACACCGCAGCAGAACACCGCAGCGGGCTGCTCATGATGAGTTCTCGAGTTTTCTGACTGAGCTGTCAATCATTTCAGTAGGCGTGTCAGCAAGTGACCAATCAGCGACCTCAGTTTGTCCCCTCTGCGCGCAGCTGCAGCTGCTCACAGTACAACAAGGATTTGGAGCGAAAACACGAGCATTTAACGTGAGAAAGTATAACAGCGAGCGAACGCATGCACACAAAATGCGCGCGTAGAGTGGCGTCCAGGTAGGACGCTCAGGTCTATTGGACCCTTTAGTTTGACAACAGACAGTGACAGAGGCCACAGTTAAACTTCAGTTCTGACTCCATCAAACCAACTCAGCTGGTGTCTTGAAGAATTACAGCATCTGCTGCTACTGTTGATATTGCTGCAGCTAACGGGGTACATTTACTGCCTTTTACAGGCTTCTTGTGTCTCAGCCACGTGCTTCCATTCTCAGCATACAAACACCGCTCCCTCACTCTCTTTCTCACCCATTCTCTCTCTCTCTCTCTGCACCCTAAGGAGTCGCACACAGTAATAAACATGCTTCACTGCAAATTAAGGCCAATTAAGAATGCATTGATTGCACTGATGCATTTCAGTGCAATTCAGTTTAAAGGGAAACATGGACTGGGTTCAGATGGACGTCATTTGGTTCAGATCAGAACTTGGACAATCACTGAAAGACAACTGGACTTTTGATTTTAACCTGATCTAAAACTTTTGCTACTCATCATCTGCAGAGTGTAAACTTTAAAACATGAGCTGAAGAACATCCACGCCAAGCCAGTCCGCCTCCTGCAACAAGACACGCCATCAACAACACGGTTTATGAAGAGGACGGTGCATGGTCCCACCTCACACTAAATGGGTGATGATGGTTTTGTTGTGGGTGGTTTATCGCACAAAGAATCAGAGTGAGACTCCTGAACGATGACAGGAAGTCAGCCTTAACTGCAGACATGAGACGGGCTTACCACAGCACCCTGGGGTCCGACTCCTCCAGGCAACCCATTGGTTCCAGGTAGTCCCTGGAAAAAAAAACCGAACATGATGTGTGCTGACATCAGAGGACGTGGTCAGTATAATAATAATAATAATAGCTGGACTGAATCAGAGTATGACAAACACAAGTTCCCAAGATGCAACTGAAAAAAAAAAAGAAGTAAAATTGATCCAAATACACAAAAAGCTTGAACAGGCAGTACTCACTGAAGATCCTGGTCTCCCTCTGCCCTACGAAAGATACAGGAAGGCAAATTAAGTCACAACTACACATCACAGAAAGTTATCGTGCAGGTTGTTGTTTTGCCAAGAAAACATTTGCATCTTAGTTTGGTGGTGTACACGGAGCAGAGACGGTTAACAGAAGTCTGTTTATGGCCGAGTTTCATTCTATTGTTCCTGATCAGTCTGTCTGTGGTTTCATAAGTAGAACATGAAGACATTAAAAGTGCTCGTGAAGCAGCGGTACGTCTGATAACTCAACGGCACAAACAGCTCAGTGCACGCAGGATGTTGTGTAGGTGCAACACGGTTGCTTACAGGAGGTCCAGGCGGTCCAGGAGGTCCTGCTTCACCCTGTGGACAGCAGAGGAAAACAGAAATCAGTGGACAAAGAACCCTCCCCTGTGTCCATGTTTGGTACAGAGAACTGTGCATGCTGAATGAAACTAATGTGATACTGAGTGAACCAATCTCAAACTGATCTCAACAAAAGGCTAAATATATTTATCTACGTCTGTGTGAATTTGTGTCTATTTGTTTGTCCAGTTTAAAATATCTTGTGAACCCCTCAACGTATTTGATTGAAACTCTCAGAAAGTTATAGCAGGTCCATCCACCACTGATGAACTTTTGCAGTCACTCCACGTTAGCGTTTCCATCTTACATCACAAAGAAATGTCTACAATTCGGCCATTTTTATAAATAGGGAGCTAAAATTTGGTGTGGTAGCAGCTGAGAGTCAAAGCATGGCATGTGGTGTGCTAATTGAAGATCCTGTCTTCAGGGGAGTGTGAGTGGGCAAAGAGCAGTGATGACTCAGCTGTGTTTGTGTTCTCTCTGAGGTGAGAAGGCAAAAAAAAAAAGAGTTAAATTAAAGCCTATCATTGCTTGAAGAAATGCATATCACCTGCCGCCTTTCAGTCTAGTTTTATACTCAGATTCTCTTCAAATGAGAAACGATGGAGTTCAAGCTGTGGATAAATAATAAAATGAAGTTACAGAAAATCTAGTCCAGTGTCAGGACTCAGAGCATGTGTTGAAGATGACACTCAACTACTACTACTACATCAAGCTGTAGCTCAATTTCTGACAACGTTATAACCGTTTTTGGGTTGCTAATATGGATTAGCTGTGGCAGCCATCTTAAATTGGTGAGATGTCATAAGTTAATGAGTTGTAGATCCGTCCAGTTGATCCATGAAGGGTTTTAAAAATCATACGTTATTTGTAGTTGCCTTTCTCACTCTCAAGGACACTGAACAGAGTACAAAGTATATAAGCAACACATTTACATACATACATACATACATACATACATACATACATACATACATACATACATACATACATACATACATACATACATACATACATATATAATGTACATACATACATACATACAGGTAGTCCCCGACTTACGAGCGCTCTGACCTACGAGGTTCCGGACTTACGAGCTGGCGAATTTTTGGAAAAAACGCAAAAAATACAGAGTTTTTCTGTGTTTTTTCACCACAGTTCGTTAGCTAAACATGTGGACACACGTTTCCGATCATTTTTATGCACTCGTAAGCAGTTTTTCGATGAAAAACGAGTGTTTGTAGTCGCGCTAGCAAAACCGTTCCAACTTACGAGCGAAATTCCGGACTTACGAGACACGTGGCGGCCGTTCCGAATTACGAGATTTCCATGTTACGAGCAACTCGTTGTAACGGAACTCGCTCGTAAGTCGGGGACTACCTGTATATATATATATATATATATATATATATATAT
>JBBPBX010043375.1:16893-27952 GCA_038048925.1 Garcialebias charrua | reverse complement strand
AAATAAAAAATGATCCACCAAGTATACTGTTGAATATTCCATATTATGTTGCATCCTGTTGTAGACTGTGTTTGGATCAATGATCTACATCCTGACCCGGTTGAGTCCAAACTTCAGCCCCACATTAGTCTCTAAAATCCTTTGGTCTACAGAGGAGCTCATGGTGCAAGTTGCCCCAGACCTGCTGTGACAGCAAAACAAGCCCAGTTTATCAAGTCTACAGGGTTTTTACTCACTTGTCTGGCAGCTGGCTTGAATATTTTGTAATAATTAGGGATGCACCGATCCACATTTCAGACTTCCGATCCAATACTTAAATCTGGGTATCGACCGATACCGATACTTTCCAATCTAATACGGTTCAGGTATATGAGGCTGTAATAATGAATTTTTTGAACTGAGACTACTGTCTTAACATTGTGTGAGTTACACCCAATGAAGACACTCTGGGCCTCACAACAGGAAACCCAAACTTTAACCGCACACAAGAGGCAGGTCTATATCACAGACGTCCTTCTCACTCATGGTGCAGCTGGAAAACTAAAATATCACTAAGCATTATGGGAAAGACAACTAAATCCACTCCCGTAGTGGTTAAGGGGAGTGGACTGTGTTGTCTTTCCCGTAATACTTAGCGGGTTTTCAGTTGTCCTTCTCACTCATGGTGCAGCTGGAAAATTAAAATACTGCTAAGCATTATGGGAAAGACAACAAAATCCACTCCCGTATTGGTTAAGGGGAGTGAACTGTGTTGCCTTTCCCATAATGCTTAGCGGATTTTCAGTTTTCCAGCTGCACCATGAGTGAGAAGGACATCTGTCAGTGGCACCTGCCTCTTGTGTGCTATTAAAGTTTGGTTGTTTCCTGTTGTGAGTCCCAGAGTGTCTTCATTGGGTTTAACTCACACAATGTTAAGACAGCAGTCACAGAATATGGTGGAACACAAGTGCTCTTTGAAACCGGATCGGAAATATTGGCAGGTTAGATCGGAAAATCCGATACTTCAATTATGCTGGTATCGGATACAGGTACTGGATCGGATCGGCCCCATCCCTAGTAATAATCTTTGTCACTGTAGAACGATGAACTTGAAACCGTTTAGGAATGACCTATAATCTTTTCAGACAGCTTCACTAAGATCATCTTATTTACACTTTTACAGTAGACACCCAGAATTTGTGGGTTTACATTCTTAGAGCACCCACAAATTGTGAAAAAACTGCAAACTTAACTTGATGTTAAAGGTTGACACCAAGTTAATAGACTCAGAGACAGAGTCAGGTGTACTGAAAGGTAAATGCTTTATTTACAGGTGATGATGTTCAAGGCTCGGAGAGAAACAGGATGAGGTGAGTATTTGTGGTTCTTCAGATTGGAATGAACAATACATTTAGTTTGTAGTTGATCTTGTTCTTACTGTGTTTGTCTTGTAGAAAGGAGGGAGAGACGAGGGCCTTGGTTTCCACAGTATTCAGTTTATTTATATAGCACCAAGTCACAACAGACGTCATCTTAGGGCACTGGGCAGAAACATTAATATTTAAAAATAATAATTGAACATTATTTATCTGAGGAGCAGACTGCTTTGAGTTTAACTCAATCACAAAACTCTCATCTTGAGCAAGCATGAAGGAAACAGTGGAAAGGAAAAACTCCCTCATGAGGGAGAAACCTTTAGCAGAACCAGGTTCAGGACAAGAGGCCATCTGCTTTGATCGGCTGGGTTTTAGAGGAACAGATACACAATGGCAGGTCAAGAATCACATGTTAAGATAGAAATAGTATCAAATGAAAACTATTCAATTTTAACATCATTTAAGGCAGACACTCGGAGGCTCGAGTGGTATAATAAATAAACACTTTAATAATTCAAAACCAAAAGACTGACATGGCAGTACTCACAAAACCTAGGAACTATGGCAGAATCATGGAGGCATGGACAAGACACCGGGGAACGCAGACGAATGACCCGACAATGAAACGCACACAAACGCTAACTAATATACACACCGTAGTTAAACTGAAATCATAAACACCTGCAGACATAGAAACCAGAAGGAGTAGGGACAGGGACTGACCAGGAGAGGGAGCCATCCTTACAGTACCCTCCCCCCCCCACCCCCCACATACACAGACACCCCCTGGCGTCACCAAAGAATCCCCTCAAAAACCAGGGCGGGCAGAGGGAGGAACCATAGGGATGGCGGGTACGAGAAAACACAAGGATAGGAAACCAAAAACCAACAGGAACAGAGCCTGGGATAAATACTAGACTCAATGACTAAATACTAGATAGAAAGTTAAACACAAGGACTAGAACTAAAAACTATGAAAACAAAATGCAAACTAGACCTAAGAAACACTACAGGAACTAAACACAAAGACTAGAACTAAGAAACCATTAAACGTTCAAAAAGGACAGTCAGGAGATCCTTATCAGACAACAGTACATCAGGCGGGTGACCGGGAGGCTGTCCAGCAGTCAAAGGCACGTCAGGCGGACGGCCGGGAGACCGTCCATCAGTCAACGGCACATCAGGTGGGTGGCCGGGAGGCCATCCATCAGTCAAAGACACATCAGGCGGGCGGCCGGGAGGCCGTCCATCAGTCAAAGGCTCGCCAGGCGGTCAGCCGGGAGGCCGTCCCTCAGACACCCTGGGTGAGAAGACGTAGAGACGTCTGGCAATGAGACGTCTGGCTCCAAGACATCTGGCTCCGAGACGTCTGGCTTCGAGACGTCTGGCTTCGAGACGTCTGGCTTCGAGACATCTGGCTTCGAGACGTCTGGCTTCGAGACGTCTGGCGGTGAGACGTCTGACGATGAGACGTCTGACGGTGAGACGTCTGGCAGTGAGACATCTGACGGTGAGACGTCTGGCAGTGAGATGTCTGGCGGTGAGATGTCTGGCTGTGAGACGTCTGACGTACAGACATCAACAGCGTGAGGACCCTCCATTGACGTAGAGGCATTGGCAATGTGGGGACCCTCTGTTGATGTATAGGTGTCAGTGGTGTGGGGACCCTCTTTTGATGTAGAGGCGTCTGTAATTTGGGGACCCTCCGTTGATGTAGAGGTATCGCAGTGTGGGGACCCTCTGTTGATTTATAGGTGTCTGCTGCGTGGGGACCCTCTGTTGATGTAGAGGCGTCGGTAGTGTGGGGACCCTCTGTTGATGTAGAGGTGTTGGCAGGATCTGAATCTTCGTCGGCAGGTTCAGCAAGTGTAGAGACTTTGTCAGTGCGGAGACCCTCTGTTGATGTCAAAGAAGCAGCGCCCTCTGAAGACGTTGTGGAGGCAGCGCCCCCCTGTAGCAGTAGAAACTGCGTCCTCTGAAGACGTAGAAGGGACAGCACCCTCTGAAGACGTAGAAGGGACAGCGCCCTCTGAAGACGTTGTGGAGGCAGCGCCACCTGTAGAAGTAGAGACATCAGCACCCTCTGTAGATGCAGAGACATCAGCACCCTCTGTAGATGCAGAGACATCAGCACCCTCTGCAGATGCAGAGACATCAGCGCCCTCTGAAGATGCAGATACATCAGCGCCCCCCGTAAACGCTGAAAGCTTGTCAGGAACACAAGGAGAAGGAGAGTCAGAGAAGTCTACATAATAATCAGTCTTCAACGTCCTAACTAAATTCAATGTCTGTGTGAGGTTAGGAATCTGCAGCAAGTTGAGTGTGGATGTTATTAGGTCTTCCATGATCGAGTATTTGTTGAATTTATACTGAATGTCTGGGTTAATAGCAGCAGCATTAAGTAGTCTCTCAAGCTGTTGGAAAATAACAGTGGCTTCAAGTTTCAGTTCAACAGAGCCCTCTGTGGTCGTGAAGCGATCTGTCCGCTCCTCAAGAGAGCGGGGGCTCACACACTCCTTACTCTGTGTGAGTCTCTCCTGTGAGAGCCTCCTTGGCTCCTCTGCTGCAGCCTTACGGTTTGTGGGGAATGATCCCAGGTCAGAGAACAGAATTACAGGACACATCAGGACACCCGCCATTGATTGTTGGTGTATAAACAGACGCCTCCAGCGTTCTCTTCACTGGACAGCTCTGAGGAAATGGACGCTGAGTATCTGCAGAGCATTTGATTCTGGCTCACGCAGCTGTGAGGCACCATACAGAAGGTATAAAGTCTCTGTTTGTCCACTCCATGTTGTTGCAGAGTCTGCGCACTTTGGGGACAACATATTCCAAGTTGCTGCTGCTGCTGATGAATTAGCAGCATGATGAAGGTGAGTAATGTACAGATGATTTACAGCTCGTCAGATGAAAAATTATGTATCGCCACAAACAAAACGTGAAAAAGTCACGGAGGATGTTGTCATTTTCTGTAGAATTTCAGGGTTTCATGGTAACATTGTTCAGTCAGGTCATCTGGACGGTTTCTGTTTTTGCTGAGATGTTTCATCCTTCATCCAAAGGACTTCATCCGTCATTTGGCTGTCCTTGACTGATGAAGTTCTTTGGATGAAGGATGAAACGTCTCAGCAACTAAAACAACCATCCAGATGACCTGAGTGAACATTGTTGGATTTCTACCTGGGTGAGCGTGAACTTTGGAAGTTTTAGTTAAGTTGAAAAGGCTGACCCCAAGTTATCAAACCAAGAAGACAGAGCCAGGCGTACAGAAGATACGTTTTTTATTTACAGGTGCTGGTGTTCTGGGATGGACAGGAGAAAGGACAATGTGAGTATCTTTGTAATTCTTCAGGTTTGGAAGATAGTGGATTTTGAAGAGTACCGTATTTTCCGGTGTATAGGTCGCACCTTTTTATGATTTTTTCAAGGCCTGCGACCTATACTCGCAGTCCTTCCACATCCAGAGCAGGTGTGGAGAAAGTGAGTGTGGCTGGAAACAAACTAATCAAATGACAACACTAAAGTTAATTTTGTGAGTTTTTATATCATGATTTTTGTTTACGGGTCTTTAGAAAACAATTGAAAGAGTTCCACTTTTAAAACAAGACAATACGAAGCAGAGCACTCGTCCAATTTAATTTCTATCTTCTTCTCAGAACGTCAGATTTTTTTAACGACTGTTTCTTGTTTCTTCTCCTGAGCAGCGTTCCTTCTTCAACTCCAACATTTGGCACATGCAGAGGACTCACACACCTCAGCTGCTGTCGTTGGCACACAGTTTTATCTGCGTTTGCCCTGAAAGTTAACAGCAGACACTCGACGCGAGATGTCGTCGCCCTCGGCCCCTCTGCCCTCACATGACAAAAGATCTTTCAGACTCTACTGCAGAGGCTTAATTGAGTTTGATAACCTCTGTGTCAAGGTTTTGTATCCAGCCACTCTCCTTTCACCGCAGCCACAAAGTGAATTTCAAAACATTTCAGAGCTGGATTTCAAAGACTTGTCTTTCAACAGATGAATCAATCAGCAGAAACACAAACTTGATGCTGAAAGATGAATGCAGCATCACTGGAAGAGCTTCATTAAAAACCAAAAACAAATTAGGGAACCATGTCTTGTTCTGACTTGAGAGAAAACGGACAAATTCTGCAACAAGGCTGGAACCAAATGAATGAAAAGATCCAATCAGACATCTACCACTTTTTGCATTTGATTAAAACTCTTTAAGTGTGGAGCCAAGAAATCATTATAAATGAAAGGCCAAGCGTTCTTGAAGGAATGCATATCACCCGCCGCCGTTCATCTCAGAGTTGTAAACATAGATCCTTTTACGTTGGAGCTAAACCCTGAAAACAACATTATGGGCACCACTTTACCATAAGGCTCTTTTTATTACAGTGGCCGGGAGGTGCAAAACAAATTTACATTTCAGAAAACAAATTAACATACAAAACACTTTTACAAGTCCCAAAACAAACTGACAAATGACAAAATCACATGGTAAGGGAACGTACTAACTCAGAGGCTGATGACAGAAGGGATCATTTCAACCTAAGATGGACAGCAAGTGGAGTTTTGCCCGTTTTGTGGGACACATGAGTAGATCAGCACGGTTTTGTTTTTTGTGTGGTCAGATGGCTAATAAATAGTTTATAGATATATTGTTAATTCCTCTATAAACACTTTATAAATCATTTATAACTGTGTGTTTTGTCTTAATTAACGGTGACAGAGAGACAAAACTGACTAGTTTCTTACCAAATACATTAGTGAATCACATCTGTTCATCTATTTCATCTAGAGTTGTTATATTAAACATTTCAGACTAAGTTACTACCTTGTATGCACAATAACCATTTGTAAATCTATTTCTTTAGCATATAGTATTGTACAAGTATCTACAACTAATATTATATCCTAAAATATACAGTAGGTTTACAAATACTTATTGTGATTACAAGGTAGTAGCTTAGTCTGAAATGTTTAATATAACAGCTCTAGATGAAAAATATAAGTGAACAGACTTGGATCTCTATTTGGCAAAACACTTGTCTCTGTCACCCTTAGTTAATGCACAATAAACAATTATTAATGATTTATAAAATGGTTATAGATGAATTACCAACATATCTATAAAGTATTTATTAACCATCTATAAGTGGAGCCTTATTGTAAAGTAGTACTGCATTATGTACAGTATCATGTGATTTTGTTAGATGACACGCTCAGAGGATGTGTTGGAATGAGGCTCAGCTTCTTCTTCTTTCAGCTGCTCCCTTCTTCAGAGGTCACCACAGCAAACTAACTCCTACGAAGACGTGGCAATTGATTTTACACCGATGTCCTTCCTGACACAACCACAGGTCACCGAGCTATCACAGCCCTCTGTGTGGAGCAGAGAGCTGCCTATAGGGCGCCCCGGGGGAGTGGATGATGGGGTTAAGGGCTTTGCTCAAGGTGGACATGAGGGTGGAGGCAGGTGCGGGTGCTTCACCTTTCCCACCCACATTTTTTATGTTGTCAGTCTGGGGGATCGAACCAGCAACCTTCTAATCACAGGCTTGCCTTCTCTAACTTCTGTGTCACCACTCCGCGCTGAATGACTCTCAGCTACTACCACAGTGAATTCTACTTGTTGCCATGTTTGAGCTGGGTGATATCAATTAGCTGTGGTGACCATCTTGAATTGGACTGACCCTAAAAGTGAATCCTATGGATACGTACACCGCTGATTACTTTCTTACCAAATTTTAAGCACATATCTTGCAGAGTTCACTAAAACCATAGATATACGGTAAGATCTGATGTCGTATATCTCCGTATCCTTCACATATACGTACAATTTCGGTTTCGGATATTCCCGTAAATGGACCGCAATGGACCGCAATGATCATTAAAAAATCCCAAAATCCGGATACTTATCTTAGGCAGATCCAAATAAAAATGTGGCTGTTATTCGTCAAGGGCCTGCCGGAGATACGTATCCTGATTTGGGGATTTTTTAAGGATCATTGCGCCGGATTTTGGGATTTTTTTAAGGATCATTGCGGTCCATTTACGGGAATATCCGAAACCGAAATTGTACGTATATTCATTCATTCATTTAACCTTTATTTATACAGGCTAGCTTCGTTGAGCCACGGGGACTCATTTACAAGAGGGACCTGTCTCACTCACACCCAGGGTCAATTTAGAGTTACCAATCAGCCTAACATGCATGTTTTTGGACTGTGGGAGGAAACCGGAGCACCCGGAGAAAACCCACGCATGCACGGAGAGAACATGCAAACTCCACCCAGAAAGGCCCCCGGACCGGGATTTGAACCGGGGACCTGCTCGCTGAGAGGCAGCAGCTCTACCAGTTGTGCCACCGTGCTGCCCTAAATATGTGAAGGATAGGTATATGGGAAGGAACCGGAGATATACGACATCAGATCCTACCGTATATCTATGGTTTTAGTGCAGTAGTGTCTCTGCTGCCTGTCGATCCAACTCTCACCACATCTGTCAAGTTAACTGAATTAATGCCATTTTATTTTTTTATTTTATTTTTTTCTTCTTTTTCCCTTTATAGATGGCCTCCCTTCTCACCTCACCTCACAGCCATCCTCTCACCGATATTAATTTTTTTTAAGAGAGAAAGGAAAGATAGAAAGTAAGACAACAAAACACAACAATTATCCACAAAAAGAGCACAAGGCAAACACACCCAACCTCCGTCCGCAATCCTGCAAAGCACATGACAGAACACAGCAACAAAATACGCATGCATAAAGACTAATAATATTCATGACCTTGCAGTAAATTTCAATAAATAAACATACCCATACCTACAAATATATATACATATGCATTCATATCACATATCCATCTATATATCTGCATATGATATCTACATATACATCCCTGCATCCATTTGTGTGTGGTTGTGAGCATGCATAAGTGAATAAGGTTCCTCCAATAGAACATTCAGTAGTGACTGTGAAGCATCAGAGATCCGTCCCCCCCAAGGCCCGATGCAGACGAAGGGGACGAAGGGGCGATCAAAGCCCAAGACCCCAAGAAGGACCCCGAGCCCAGAGTCCCCAGGGCCACCCGAACAGGACGAGCCACTCACCCTCTCCCCAGATCCGACCAAGGGGGAGAACCGGACGAGCCCCACCAGCGACTACACACAATGACCCCCGGGAGGCCAACAGCAACAAACCCACAGGCCCCCGCCAGTTTATTTATTTATTAAATCAGATGTCTGTGTCAACCATCGGGGCCGGCTCAGAAAATGTATTATTTGTAGATAAACATTGAATAAATATTTCTTAAAAGTTTTAAATAAAATTTTCTGGTGGTTTATGAGATATTTTGTTAACATAAAAAAGTTGACTCCAAATAGGTAATTGCAACATTTTAAACCAAGATCTTGTTCAGTCTGTTTGCACATAGAATGTGTTTGGAGGACCAGTCTCAGCTACTACCATTCATTCAACCTTCATTTCTATAGGTTAGTCTCATTGAGCCTCGGAGACTCATTGACAGGAGAGACGTGTTTTAAACAAAGAACACAGAGGATGTACAGACAACAATAGATATTAACAAATTTGAGGTCAAAACCTGTAAAATTGATGGAGTTAAAGCCATTGTTGTGTTTTTAAATTTTATTTCGCTCTGGCAGCCATGTTGAACTGAATTAAACACACACAAAAATGGGCAAAACTTTAATATCCACCTTCACCTTGTGGTGATAACTGTGTGATGTGAGGGCAGTTTTATTTGATTAGCAGTATTACACCACACTCCAGGAAGTAGCCACAGCCCAGATTTGTTGGACATCACATACTGAGTTATTTACTCTTCTTTATGGTTCACGTTTAAACCTGGTTTGTTCAGGCCAATCTCCACAGCTGCTTCTTTTAATGTTTTCATTTGCATCTTTGTCTCAAAGATCTGCTTTAACTACTTTTAGTGCAGCACAAGCACATTTATAATGTTTACATTCAAATTACGCAGAACAAATTTAGTTGATGGAAAGTCTAACGACAACACTCAGAGTAAAATTAGTCTTTTGAATTATTAATATTAGATTTAAAATAGAAGCTTGAGCCTTTTGTTCAGAAAAAATAACCAGGACAATTAATAATCTTTAGATAATTATCACCCGCCACTAAAAAGTCAAGGTGGACGGAAGTATTTTGCTCTTGTCTGTCTGTTAGCAAAATATCTTGTGAACCGCTTGACATATATTAATGCATTGTGCAGAAAGTAATCACTGGATGTAAATCAACAACTTATTACCTTTTAGGATAAATCCCATTCAAGGTGGCCACCAAATCTAACCAACATTAACCAACACAAAATGGTTAAATAACTCGGTCAGTTTTGCAGATATTTACCTAAAAGTTGACGTGGTAGCAGCTGAGTGTCATTTACAACACATACTCTGAGCGTGACATCTGGTAATGGTCGTGCATGACATCACTTTCAGGGTTTGTTCAAAATGGCCACATCTCCATCATTTCCCACCATAAGATAACATTAGTCTGAATCTTGGGTGTGAAAGGTGCGGGCAACATGCATTCCTTCCAGTAAAGCTACGCCTTTAATTATGCATGACATTGTGAACCGCATAGAACAGTGTTCTGACTCAGATGAAGTCTCTTGTTTTTTTTATTTATTTAACCTGAAAAGTTCTGCCTTTCAGCTGCTGATCGGAGTTTTCATCTGAGGGAAGTTGCTCATCTCTCTGTCGGCTTCTCAGAGCTGTAACCTTGAGCCCAGGGCTGCTTCATTTAATTAACCACCATTCTTTTTCTTCATGAAAAACCACAAAGCAGCATGGCTTCTTCAAGTCTAATGGCTTTTTCTGTGTAATTACAGCTTCTGAAAGCAGTGGAGAGATAACAAGGATATTTCCATAGCCTATCTTTTCTGGAACTCAGTGTAGCTGAGCAGAAACAGACTTTTAGTGGGTTAAAAAGAAATAAACACAGCCAAGTTTGAGTTATTGGATGTGTCAGATTTGAATTTATGAAGCAGGTTAACACAGGGTGAATATTCAGTGGAAAAATACAAACGTCTTTGCTTTATTGTGCAACAAAAGGCTAAGAATCCCAGACTTTTCTGGACTTGCAGAGAAGGTCAAGCTGCCTTTGTTCTCTGACTAATTAAATCTCCAGTAATTACTGCGACACAGCGGGTGTCAGGAGAAATAGATGAAGAGCGATTCAGGAGCAATATAGATCCTAGTGAATGCAGGCAGCATTCATCACATATTTCATCTGAGCCACTGGGAAGACATTGTTATGACCGTAATGATGGCTGATTTGATCGGAGGCGCTCTTTTTTTTTTTTTTACCCCCTCCCTTCTTTTCTTCAGCTGTAAGGTTCAGCAGCAACACAGAGAGGGAACAGGAGCTCAAAGAGTTGAAGGAGCATTCATCATTGTTCTTGTTGCTATGCAACTCACTAATTAGCCTTATAGCTAACCTGTAGAAACAAAGAGGACCAGGTAGTTAAAAATAAATATGGATAACAGGAGGAAAACTAACTGCTCCAGTTGTTCCTAATGAAAAGGCTGAATAGTTTCCCTTTGGAGCAAGGTTAATTTTTTTTCTTATTTTTTATTTTTTATCCTTATCAAATCTGACCTTTGCTTTTACCTGAAAGTGTGATTCATTTCTTCAAGATCTAATTTGATTTTGAATAGTCAA
>JBBPBX010043375.1:0-13695 GCA_038048925.1 Garcialebias charrua | reverse complement strand
AAATTTTCATACTTTTAGACTACCTGTATTATGAAAAAACTCAGGACAGTGTTACACTTTTTTACTATTTTATGCTTATGTTTATTAAATGTTTTAGTGTTTAGTGTTTAGATGGTTACTGTTGCACCGAGGGACTGAGAGAAACGCAATTTCGGTCCTGTGTATGTCCTGTACATATTGCAGTTCTGACAATAAAGTTGACTTTGACTGCCTCTAAGCGAGCAGGTCCCCGGTTCAAATCCTGGTCCGGGGGCCTTTCTGGGTGGAGTTTGCATGTTCTCTCCGTGCATGCGTGGGTTTTCTCCGGGTGCTCCGGTTTCCTCCCACAGTCCAAAAACATGCATGTTAGGCTGATTGTTAACTCTAAATTGACCCTAGGTGTGAGTGAGACAGGTCCCTCTTGTAAATGAGTCCCCGTGGCTCAACGAGTTCAGCCTGTATAAATAAAGGTTGAATGAATGAATGAACAAACTGATATGGAGAGAACACAAATTCTGTAAGAATAAAAATACTAAATATCACCTATTCCACGGTCAAGGCGGGATTGCATTGGTCACTTTTATCTGAAGGCGGCGGGATTGTACAGGTGGTCCCCGACTTACGAGGACATCGACTTACAGGCCTTCGGCCTGGAAACCCTGCTATGGACCGTGTCGGTTCATAAGTTTCTCCGCGGAGACACATGCGCTTTATGTGAACGGCGGTTTTGTCAGGAAGGCATCTTTGTCCTTCCTGGACGAAGGACAAATGGTAAATGGAGCTTATTTATATAGCGCTTTCCAGCCCCCTATGAGGGGCCCCAAAGCGCTTTACAATACCAACCATCCAACCATTCATACACACATTCATACACCGGTAGCGGCAGACTGCCATGCAAGGCGCCATCCAGTCCTACCGGGAGAAACTCGGGGTTAAGTGTCTTGCCCAGGGACACAACGACACATGGTGTGGGGAAACGGGATTCGAACCTCCAACCTTCCGATCGGTGGACGAGTGCCATTACCACTATGCCACGGCTGCCTATCTGCCTATCTGCAAGCTACATGCTGAGTGAAATAAAATTGAATAAAGATTTTTCACTCCAGTTTTCATGTAAACATTCATACTTTTGAGTGTGGAAAAATGATTGTGTTATACAACAAATACAGAGCTTTATCATTCAATGGGTCTCTGACTTTGTACAGTACTGTAATAGATTTAGTATTTTTATTCTTACAGAATTTGTGTTCTCTCCATATCAGTTTGTTCATTCATTCATTCAACCTTTATTTATACAGGCTGGACTCGTTGAGCCACGGGGACTCATTTACAAGAGGGACCTGTCTCACTCGCACCTAGGGTCAATTTAGAGTTAACAATCAGCCTAACATGCATGTTTTTGGACTGTGGGAGGAAACCGGAGCACCCGGAGAAAACCCACGCATGCACGGAGAGAACATGCAAACTCCACCCAGAAAGGCCCCCGGACCAGGATTTGAACCGGGGACCTGCTCGCTTAGAGGCAGTCAAAGTCAAAGTCAACTTTATTGTCAGAACTACAATACAGGTAGTCCCCATTTACGAGCGCTCTGATCTACGAGGTTCCGGACTTACGAGCTGGCGAATTATTGGAAAAAACGCAAAAAATACTGAGTTTTCCTGTGTTTTTTCACCACAGTTCGTTAGCTAAACATGTGGACACACGTTTCCGATCATTTTTATGCACTCATAAGCAGTTTTTCGATGAAAAACGAGTGTTCGTAGTCGCGCTAGCAAAACCGTTCCAATTTACGAGCGAAATTCCGGACTTACGAGAAGCGTGGCGGCCGTTCCAAATTACGAGATTTCCGGTTTACGAGCGCCTCGTTGTAACGGATCTCGCTCGTAAATCGGGGACTACCTGTATGTACAGGACATACACAGGACCGAAATTGCGTTTCTCTCAGTCCCTCGGTGCAACAGTAACCATCTAAACACTAAACACTAAAACATTTAATAAACATAAGCATAAAATAGTAAAATAGTAAAAAAGTGTAACACTGTCCTGAGTTTTTTCATAATAGTATAAAAGTATGAAAATTTACACCAACACTGAAACACCAAACACCCCTAAAACACCAAACACCCAATGAACATAAGCATAAAATGAAATAATAAAAGTGTAATACTGTCCTGAGTTTTTGCATAGTAGTATAAAAAGTATAAAACGTATATCTATAAAATAAACTGAAGTTTCTAGCATTGACATTTGCAAAGAGTCATCAACATCTCCAAAAGTTTGGTCTGTGTTGTAAAAAGCTGCACTTTGAACCTGCAGAAGGAATGTTGTTGTTGGAATATGGGGAGATGTTTTGTTTTGGCTACTGGGGGGATGTTTTGAGCACACAAAAGACTTCAGCCCCAGGGGGTCACACAAACCTAATGGAATGCAAATTCCTCAATCTGTCATTTTACAGTCTCCCATGGGAGCTATATGTAAAATATGTACAAGTACATATGTTTGGTATTCCTAGTGTTAATAATACTTCCTGCTTGGACTGAAAATCCAATTGAGAAAATTGTTTTAGTTTACTAATGTACTCCTCCATTGCAAAATTATAGCTAATATCCAATCTGTCACGCTTCCTCCTGCAGCGGCGCGGAGCAGGTGCTGAGTGGGCCCATAGCCCCTCCTCCTCCTCCTCCTCCTCCTGCTCTGCTACAGGAGCCGCGAGGCGCGCCTCGATCAGCAACTTCACAAACGTTTATGATCGCTCAGCAAAAAAAAAAAACACGTTACAGTATTTAAAGAAAAATAAGAAAAAATTTTTTGATTAAAAAATAACTTAAAACTGGTTTAGTGTTAAGTAAAATAAGTTTATAATACAAATCAAAGGATAAATACAATAATTACATTATTTTTTTTTTCCTTTTTCCCATGATGACAGGGGAGGCACGGCCTCACTTGCATCCCCTGACCGCACGTCACTGGCGTGATTTCTTTAGACTGTTATAACTCCACACGCTCACATTTTGGTTTCAGTGAATTGAAAAAGCCCCCTGGATAGGGGTCAAAACATCTTTTGCAACAAATAAAGTCCAGTTGATCTTGTATTGAATGCTTTTTTGATTTTATTTGTAAAGACACAATACAGAACTAGTATGAAGGGACGGTCTACCTCAGTCCAGGGAGTTGGATTGTGGAATGACTTAGAGTGTGATATAAAAAAAGCAATGTCAATGTTTGTGTTTAAAAAAATGATAGTGAATTGTTGAAGAAATATGTATGAAGTAGTTCAATGTGTAATATCTCGAAATTTGAAAATTGAGATGAGTTATTCATTTTTTTTTTCATTTTTATATATACTTATTGTTTGAAATGATTTTTTTTATTTTAAAAAGGGGCAGACATAATAAGATATTTTCTTCTTCTGCCGCCTTTCATTTTATTTTTTATTTTTTTATACAAGAAACATGTGTTTGTTGTGTGTTCTTTTTTTATAAAATGAATAAATAAATAAAATGGGAAAAAAATAGAAAAAAATATATATACATCATATACAAGCACCCTGCAGATGTTGGATGCTGTCTATCATGGAGCACTAAGATTCATAACTGGCTGTGATTATCATACCCACCACTGCACCCTGTATTCACTAGTTAACTGGAGAATGCTAACGTCAATAAGCTGCCTTTTTTGGACTGTTTGGTGCATATGGAGGGAGAGGGCAGTCTCAACATTGAAGTTTACACGCAGACTTTTCCACTGGTACATTTTCATCTTTAAATCACTTCTTGGTCTGTTGCCTTTGTGGTGAGATGGTGTTCCACTTCCCCCTCCCTTCTACTCTGCGCACCTGGTGCAGCTAGATGTGTATCAGGTGCATTTAGATGAGCACCATTGATTAGTGGGCGGCGCAGACACCTTTATAGCTGGGTAGCAATGGTGGGCATCAGACCGCTAGGGAGCGCTAATGCGCTAATCCGCTTACAGCGGACCTAAACTATTTGTCAGCGTTACAGCGGATTGTCTAACTTTTATAATTCATAAGCGGATTTGTGCTATTTTTATTTAAAATGCAGTATCGCTAATAACTAATTATCTATCAGTAAAAACGAAAAAACTTATTTACGGGCTCTTACGCTGGCTCTCGTGGCGGCTTGTTTACCTTTTTCCCCCTTGGTGAGGGAGCAGAGAGGAGGGGCAGAGGGGAGAACAGACGCGGATCTACCATGTAGGCAAATGATGCCGTTGCCTGGGGCTCCCAATCAGCAGGGGCCCCGGCCCCGCCCCGGCCAGTCGCCTACATCCCTAACATTGCTCATGCTTGTTAATGTACATTTAACATAAAAATAATTATAGTTACGATGAAAACGATCATTAAAAACGCAATACAAAAACCGGTCGATTTCTGTATCCCCCTACTAAAAATGGACTATTCCATCTTGACATCTTCCGGGTCAGAGGTGAACTCGGGTGCTAATTCTGTGGCTAGCTGGTTGCGCTCGGTGTCTTCATAAATCATGGGAGAACCCCGCTGTATCAAGCTAAATTAACGCGTCCGGAGGATTGTATTGTGTGTTTTGTGTCAACCACTCGATGGTGAGTCGTTCGTTTTATGTATTTGGGTTCCTTTTATGAAATAGAAATGCGGTGGCGACACGCCCATGTATTTGAGATTTAAAAGTGGTCTTAGTGATTAAAAGATCATTCTCTTTTTGTTAATTTCGTGGCCGAATAGAATATATATACGTAAAGTATTAAATAAATCCTTTGATTTTTGTAATTTCATCCTTTTAGGATCATTTTAGTTACTTTTCATTAAATCTGTTGACTGCCTATAGAAATTTGGAATTGGTTTAATTTATTTTGGGTTGCGCAAGAAAAAAGAAATTACTATTTGTTTTTTGAAACAATATTGAAGTAAATTAAGCTTAATTGACTCATATGAATTAAACTTGGATACAACTTGGAAGTGCACTTTAAAACTTGATCTGTAACTTTAATTTGATATTGTAAGGGTGGCTCCCTCTGTCTCAATCTGATTGGTTTTACATGTTGTCCCTTGTCTGCCTGTTGTTCTCCTTCCCTTTGTTGGTCTTGTCTTCATGTTTATTCTTGTTTAGTCTTCATGTTTATTTTAGGTTCCCGTCTAGTTCAGTCTGCATATTTCCTTTAGGTCCCCTTCTAGTTTAGTCTTCATGTTTAGTCTTCATGTTTATTCTATTTTAGGTCCCCGTCTAGTTTAGTCTTCATGTTTATTCTCGTTTAGTCTTCATGTTTAGTTTAGGTCCCCTTCTGGTGTAGTCTACATGTTTTTAGGTCCCCATCTAATCTAGTCCACATGTTTGTTTTATTATTAGTTCAACCTAGAGTTCTGTCACCCTGGTTTACCTCCCATGTTTCGGAGTCAGCCTTGTTCTGTTAATTGTTCCCAGGTGTGTGTCGTTACTCCCTGTCTTGTCTGTGTGTATATATACTTTGTCTGCGGTCTGTTTGTTGTCGGGTCATTCGTCCATTTCCCCTGGTGTGTCGTGTATCTGCTTCGCTTCAGCTCCTTGGTCTGTGAGTACGTCTCTATAGTTTGGAGTTCTAGTAATCCAGCCACAGTTTGAGCTTTAAAGCCACAGTTCTAGTTTAGTCCTAGAGTTCATGTTTCATGTTTACTGCCACGTCAGTATTTTGATTTGTCTCATTAAAGTTTATTTTGATTCTTGCTCGTTCCTCTGAGAGTCTGCTGTCTGCACCATTGGACTCATTTCCTCCCACACCACGCCGATCGTGACAGATATGTACTGTTGATGTGGTCTTTGAATTGAAGTTATAATAATAATAATAAACTTTATTTGTATAGCACCTTCCTGCAATGCCTTGCATTGACCAAGGTGCTTAACAGGACATTTGAATGATTCTTGAAAAATACCTGCTGGAATTATTTTATTTGTTTTTGTGAATGTTTAACTATGTGAATGTTTAACTATTTTTGATAACAGTTTAGTCCTGTGTATATAGTAATGCTAATTTTTGTTTTGTTTATGACCTTGTTTAGGTCAGGGTTTTTTTCACCCCCTGTTCCCACCCAGGATGGCAAGCTACCGGATCACCGCAGCTGTGCGGTAGGACTTAAATTGCACCAAACTATTTGTTTTTTTCTGGACATATTACCCTGGATCATGAACTACAAACTACCAGATTATTGATTGATGGACCTTTAATCATCCGGGATTCAAGAACTGATTTAAAATAGAAAAAAAAAGAACTCTTGGGTGTAATCAGGGTCTGTTTTTTCTGTGTATTTTGTCTATTGGTTATACTCAAAGAAAATGATTATTATTACAAACAATATTATCAGAGTCAGAGAGTCTTTATTGTCATTTGCACCGCATGTAGTACATGTGATGAGATGAGATTATGTACACGGGGTCCCAGTTACATCCAACAACAAAATGTAAGAGAAAAACAGTAATAACATCTAGGATATGGACCGCTAGTTGGCAGTGTAGTGCAAATATTGCATAACTTGCTGGCTACCAATTGTTGAATTTAAATATCGGTTTAGAATTTAGCTTCCCCTAATTTTCATAAGACATTAGTGCTTTTGAAATTGCGGACCTAAATTAATTAATTAGTGCTTTAGAAATAGCGGAACTAATTTTTTTGATTAGCGCTGCCCAGCACTGCTGGGTAGGCTGCTATGGGGTGCGTGTGTCTTTGTTTCCCCTCCCTGCTGCTCCAGTTGGCTGCTTCATCCTACTGGTGCTCTTGGTCTGCTCGTCTGAGATCGTAGGTGCCATTTTCTTAAATTTGTAAATTTGGGTTTGTGGGTGTCACACCTGTCCATTTCTGCAGTGTTGCTCTGCTGGCGTTGCCAGCTGGGTGGGGATTGTTGTGGCGTGCGGTTAGGCCCTCGCCTGCTGACCTGCTTCCTCCCAGGTTTGTCTGTGTCTCCACCTCTGGGTAAGTACCTGCAATTTAGATTTTAATTATTTTCCTGAATCCACAACAATGGGTTCTCTGTTTGAGGCATCTGATTTTGCTGCTTGGAGCCGCAGTGCTGTGGACGCTCTGCTGTTTTGGCTTCTCTTGTCTTGTTTGTCTTGTCCTGTATTTCTATTACTTTCTGTTCGGGCGTTTTCAACAAAGACCTGTACTGTATGGGCAGGTTGTGTGGGCAGAGCATTGCTTCTCTGACTCCGTTGAAAGGGGCATGGAACTGGACGACGGCAACAACTGCCTATGGTTTAATGTGTTTTTCCTTATTTTTTAGTCTTCCTTTCTTGTCAGGGACTGAGTGGTGGACTTGAATCCTTGCTTTTAAGGAAGGAACTGCTTTATAGGGACCGGGTTGTGGACTGGAAACCTTGATTTTAAAAAGAATCATTTTTAATTAAATTGTTTTTAATAAATATTGTAAATTTGCAAAGTCTGTTTTGGTGTATAACTTACGGTGGCCGAGGGGTGCAAACGCGCTGCAAGAAGAGATAAACGCTACAAAAAATTAAACACGGCTGCAAATTTTAAAAAAACAGCTGCAAATGTTAAAAAACAGCTGCAAATTTTAGAAAACAGCTGCAAATTTTATAAAATAGCTGCAAATTTTAAACACGGCTGCAAATTTAAAAAACAGCAGCAAATTAAAAAAAAAAGCAGCAAATTTAAAAATACGGCTGCAAATAGAAAAAGCTACAACGGAAGTGCTCCAGACCTAGCCTGGCCCTCGCCTTCCTGCACAGCTCCGCTCAATTCTCATTTCCCTTCACTGCACAGTCTGGGACTTCTCTCATTAACAACCATTTCTCCGGTAGATTTTTGTTCGGACCAATCAGAGAACAGAAGGGACGGAGTTTTGGACCCTAACCCACGCCCCCACCTGTCCCAGCGCGCAGAGCCCTATAAAAGGGCTCTGCCAGCGCGCAGTCAGCGAGCACCGGCATGTTCTCATTCAAAGCGATGCAAAGCGATGCAGAACTGTTTTATATGTGACACAAATTTATTAATTTCCCCTTCTTAATCCCTTATCTGGAGTTTTCTTTTGTTTTTTGGGCCAAAAGTCAAGTGATCGCTCGCGCCCTCCTCCTTCTCTCCCTCCGCTGAAATGAACAAGGAAATGGCTGTCACGAGAATTAAACTCGGGTTTTACGTTGCTGACCGAGTCCCATCAGATGTTCTGGTCTTCTGGTGAGCTGGACCAGCGATCCATGGTTTTATTGTATTTTATTAAAACGTTTTATTAACATATAAACACAGAATTTCCAGCGCGGCAGCCGGCAGCAAGAGAAAAGCTGCAGGAGGCGGAGCAGTTGTCAAGTTCACCAGAGCACGGGGAGCAGCCATATATGGCTCTGAGGGGAGGGAGCAGAATGCTTTCCCTGTTCAAAATATCCAATGGTTTTGTTCCTCAGCAGAGCCCACGCCTCCAGCAAGAATCGTTTTAAAATGGAGAGGTCCCAGACCCTAGTCTGAAGCGAAGTGAAGGACAGGGTGTGGTTTTAACCAGGCTACTCCAGACCACTAGGGGCAGTCGAACAAAAAAGAGGTATTGACGCAGCGTATCTGTACTTCTTCTGCTGCGTTCCAGTAACCTCGTATTGTGGGAATTTCCAAGGTCCCAGTGGTGGATTTAAACCGGAACGCCCGCTCCAGTGGGGAACTCCCATTCGTGAAGTGGGGCAATTTTTTCGGCCCCCAGTTTATCCCAGTGACGATTTCAAAATGGCGGCTACTCGCATCTTCAGTAAGTGAACTCCCTAACTTTTACTAAAATAACAGTTGTAAAATGTTGTTGTGTGTTTTTTAATCACACACACAGCTTAAGCGTATGCTTGTGAACACAGATCACATTAAAAACCTGTGTTTAGCTGCATGTCATGCGGCGTACGGCTGTTTTTGTCGTTGTTTGGATCACAACAGTTCTGTAAGCCAGCGGCAGCGACTTTCATTCGCCACATTTTATTATTTAGCACATTAAAAAAGTAACTATTAGTTATCAATTTTATTTTAAAATATATATTTTTTACCCTTGTTTTCTTTGGCGCTGTGGCTTATTTTTGTTAGGCAACCCAGAACTAAACACACATTGTTTGTTGAACTGACTATAAATTAGTGTAACCCAGTCCAAAATAAAGGTATTTTGTATTGAGTTAAGTTCATGGAAGGTGTAATAATTTAATATGTATTAAACATGTTTGTTTAAATATGTTAAATTTGTTAAAGAAAGAAGTCTTAATGAATGTTGTGTTTATAAATACTGGGAGTAACATTGTGTAATAAGTTAAAAAATACTGTTTTATAGAAAAGTAATCTTCAACATATTTTATTTTGAAGGGCCCATGGTTGTAAGAGGAAGTGGGTGGAGAAAAACGGTAGAGTTGGTTTGTGACGGGCTGAGAGAGAGATGTGAGGAGAGACGTAAGGAGGGAGGATGAGGAAGAGGAAGAAAAAAGAACCGCGAATAAAAATGCGGTGGAGTTATTAAGAGAAGAGTGTTTTGCTGATATTTTAGAGTAGACTTTCAACCCGACAGTCTTTGAATAGATATCGACTTCTCACTCTTGTTTGCTGTTCAGAGTAAAGCAGCTGAGCTGGGCTGTGATTGGCTGAGAGACGTGAGGAGAGAATGAAGAAGAAGAGAAACAGAGGAGGAAGAGTAAAAGAACCGTTAGAGAAGAACTGGCGAAGTTATAAAGAAAAGAGTGTTTTGCTGATATTTTAGACTTTCAACTCGACAGTCTGTGAATATATATTGACTTCTCACTCTTGTTTGCTGCTGTTGTGATCATTCTAAACCGGAATTCACTGGACAGTAGGTACAAAAGTAAAGCTTGCTAACGCACTAGCATTCACTAGCACAGTGAATGGAAGTTAAGTACTGTTGAGCTAACGCAGCTAACAGTTGATTCAACTAACGTTGCCGGCATGGAAGCGTTCATGAATCAAGCCTAGTGCGGAGGGATGAGCTTATGCTGAGAGCTTCTGTGACTGTTGGAGGACTGTGTCTGCGTAAAACTTCCTGCTATTCCAACATCCTGGGGACTGAGAGACTGGAGAAGGAGCGGACGTCATCTTGCCAACTGAGACGAAGGACAGGTGAACTACCAAGAAGGGTCAAGGTTTTCCTTGGAGTAAGGTATCGCAAAACCACGCATCATCATCAAATCAGGCCTGCAACGTTTTTTTATTTTATTTTATTTGTTGGGACAAGTAATTAATTAATGCCGGCTTAGGTGGACATTGAGGTGTGGGCCCACAGTAATTAATAACAAGTTGGTAAAACAAAAGACTGAAACATTTGCATTTTGTGAATTTATTGTTGTGTTTAATACATGTTCAAAAGTTCAAGTTTCATACTGTGTGTGTGTTTGATTTCCTGTATAATAGTATTTGGATTTTATTATTTTTATTCAGCCTCTACCTGATTGGGCGAGAGGAATAGAAAGCACTGGTTAATTATTATTTTAAAGTGAATGAAACTCAACATAAGTTTAAACACGAGAGTGTATTAAGAATTATTTTTTAAGCTACTACGTTTAACGAACCTAGAGCCCTTACCTACTTAAAAAAGGTATAGTTGGGCTACATTAGCACTAAACTGTGGTTAAAAAATATATATTTGGTTTCCAAAGATCCGTGTTTAGAAACATTCTATAATCCTGTATGATATTTATGTGTTAGGACGTGTATATTTGTGTAGTAAGTGTGTGTTTGTGTTTGTTTTCAGTCTACCTCGACCAGTACAACAACATGTTTGTTGATGAGCAGAGAACAACACTATTTTCTGGCAGCCTGTATCGCAGTGCAGGGGATTTGTCCAGTTTGTACATTGATGCAAACCTCACTATGAAAGTTGAGCTTATCCAACCTGCACAGGACAGCACAGCTGGTAAGATTTAGTAGAAATAAGTTTTAATGCAAACCAAACCAATTACAGTACTGTATAATGAATTTAACAATACTGTGTTTTATTCTTTTAAAATGATTTTTTCAGAGAACTGTGAAGACTCTCCATCAACCAGCAGCCACGCAGAGTCCCCCATCCATGTGAATGACAGTTTTAATAAAGAGCAGACACTGTTCTTGATTGAACACATGCGTGAGAATGTAAAAGACAATGGTGAACTGCCAAGAAACCTGTCCGAGCTGAATGCCAGGCTGCGAAAGGTAAAAAAATAACAAAAAATTGATGTGGATTGAGACTGCAGCTCAGCTCACAGAGCAGTTTCATGAGACTTTTAATCCAGACTTTTATACTTTTATACTACTATGGAAAACTACTATGCAAAAAACTCAGGACAGTACTAAACTTTTATTATTTCATTTTATGCTTTTTTATTAATTGTTTAGTGTTTAAATGGTTACTGTTGCACAGAGGGACTGAGAGAGAAATGCAATTTCAATCCTGTGTATGTCCTGTACATATTGCAGTTTTGATAATAAAGTTGACTTTGACTTGACTTGTTTATTTTGCTCAGGTTCGGCCCAGTAAAAATGGTTGGTTTTCAGTGCCTTTGATTGTATGAATTTTGAAATGCTGTTCTGTTGCACATTTTGTAATTAAAACTGAAACTTTCAGACAACTGAGATTTGTTTTCAGTATGAACTATTTGCTTGCAAAGGTTAAAATAGAAACTATTTTGTATAAACTAGTTTAATAGTATTGAAACTATTTTGCATTACTAGCTACAGAGCAAATCGTGTAACATTTTCTTACCGTACAATACACAAAAGGTACGTTTCCCTAAAATTTTGCTATGTTCACATTACTAATTTATTTTTGGAAATGTGCACGTGCAGTTCTGACAGATACTTAAAGCACTATGAGCTAATAATAATTATTTAGGGCAGCACGGTGGCACAACTGGTAGACCTGCTGCCTCTCAGCGAGAAGGTTGTCGGTTCAAATCCCGGTCCGGGGCCTTTCTGGGTGGAGTTTGCATGTTCTCCCCGTGCATGTGTGGGTTTCCTCCGGGTACTCCGGTTTCCTCCCACAGACCAAAAAACATGCTTGTTAGGCTGATTGGTGACTCTAAATTGACCCTAGGTGTGAGTGTGAGAGTGGATGGTTGTTTGGTGTGAGTGAGACAGGTCCCTCTTGTAAATGAGTCCCCGTGACTCAACGAGGCTAGCCTGTATAAATAAAGGTTGAATGAATGAATGAATTTAATTGTTGCAACCCATCGGTTAAACTTTTGCCACAACTCAAAGACAAAATGCTGTATTTAAAGAAAAATGTTTATTAAGCTTCATTATAGCAGTCTTTTAAGTACATTTGGCCCACGTCCCAAGTTGTGGAGGATGCAGGCAGCCACTATGATCTTCACCACCACATCAGTTCTGGTATTCTGCACGTCACGAAGCCGTCTCCACCTGCACTTCAAACATCCGAAGGCTTGCTCCACAATCACCCTTCCACGGCTGATTTCAGCGTTACGTTGCTTGTCTGCTTCACTTAGAGCACCATTGTTCTTCAGGATGGATGGGTTTTCTGGCAGCATGGTAGGGTCCAAGACAACTCTGCAATGGGAAAACAGTGTTTATTTCAGACAGACATAAAGTTAATAATGAGCTGCAATTCTCTGTCATTTTTTCATCATTTGACTTCTTGTTTATGTGAAAAATACACATTTCAGACAGCTACTTTCAGGAAACTGTTGGAATCTGGAGAATAATTGAATCTCTCGGAATCCTGGAAAAAACCCAATGAAGATATGTTCCTGTCTTTGATTTATACATCTACCTTATACTAATGTTTTTCTAGTCTTTGATACTTTGTTTTAAAAGAAAAAAAATATATATATATATAAATATATATTTCTCTCGTATTTATTGTCTATTGTTTAAGGAAATTCTACCATTGCTGTTAATCATTCTTTAGTTTGTAGCAGGCCACTTTTTTAAATGAGTCCACGAGGCTCAATGACATTTACCTGACTAAATAAAGGTTGATTGTAAAAAAACAACAACAGTACTGTAGTGTCAGGCTACAAACCAAAACGTTATGATGGTGTTATATATCATAAAATCAATCACCTTTATTTTACCAGGTAAAGCCCGTTCGAGATCTCTTTTACAAGGGTGACCTGGTCAAGTGGTCAGCAGGGTTAGCAACCGGTGTTAGCAACTTATTTATTTAGCAAAATAAAGCAACCACTGTACAGTTTCTTCAACATATCGTAAACCCCCTACATGTTTTGCTGTGCAGTGAGCGAAGACGTTTTTTTTTTTAGCTGTAAAGCCAGTTTTTCTTTTTCCCAACGAGAAAAATATATATTAAATCTATTACCTTCGACGTTCATCTTTCTTCTTTGACATGTTCTGTGTCTGGAGTGCATATCTGGTTGTCTGGAGTGCATATATGTTTAGTAATTTATTATATTCCGAAACAGCAACAAAAACAATGCGTGCGTCCATCTTGTTTTACCACCAGGGTAACCGGAACGTGTTTTCAAGTGGTAGATGGGGAGATGACGTCACTGCCACTTCGTAGTTCCCAAAATACGAGGTAACTGGAACGCATCTTCTGGGTCGATTCTCCCTCGAGATTTGAAACTTCACGGAATTTCATTCATTCAACGTTTATTTATAGAGGTTAAATTACAAGATATAGCTTAAGGTAAGGTTAATAAACTCTGTATTTACGTGTTTGTTAGTTGTGGTAATGTTATCCATCATTGCTGCAACTTTAGCCACAAGAGTAGCTAACGCTGCCTGTCAGTGATGTAATGCTTTAACGTTTACTT
>JBBPBX010043374.1:0-12364 GCA_038048925.1 Garcialebias charrua | reverse complement strand
CATCCATGCCCTTATTTCCTCCAGGCAGGTAGACCTTGTTACACTAAGCTGGTGAAGATTCTCAGTCGTCCAGGACATGATAAAATCAAAAAAGGCGTTCAATACAGAACAACTGGACTTTATTTGTAGCAAACAAGACGTTTCGCTTCTCATCCGAGGAGCTTTATCAATTATCAATTGTTACACTAAACAACAGTCCTCACTTGATGTGATCTGTCTTGAATGATCATGTGTGGTTATCCTGAAGGACCCACTGGTTCTAACGTCAGGCCACTGTGAGAACTGTGCAGGCGGAGCAATAGAACATCAAGTTCACCCAAACCCACAGTGTGACCCCTGTGGTGATATGTCCCAGTTGGGTTGCCGTAGCCAATAGACTGGGCATGCGCAGTGTGTGTGTTGGAGTTGTGAACCGAGCGTGACACGAGACGTTAACATGTCCTGCTATTAGCGGTTCAATAAAGCTGAGTTCGCCAAGCTACCTCGTGAGTCCACCGCCCGTTCTTCACAGAAGCAGTTGTTCATGACATGGTGTCAGAAGTGGCCGACAGGACGCCTTACTGAGTGAGTTACTGAGTTAAATGGCAAAGTTCGGTCTACCGGAACCTTTCGACTTCTCGCGCCCGGCAGAATGGCCGATGTGGCGGCGTCGCTTTGATCGCTACAGAATAGCGTCAAAGCTGGACGGAGAGAGCGGAGAGGTACAAGTTAACACGCTTCTTTATGCCCTGGGAAGAGAGGCAGAGGCTATTTACGACTCGTTTGTGTACGAGAGAGTAAATGTGGCGGCTGATGAATATGAAGAAATCGAGGCGACACATCCTGAGTTAGATTACACGACGGTAATGGCGAAATTCAGCGACCATTTTGTGCCAAGAAGAAATGTTATTCACGACAGAGCTTGCTTTCATAAAAGAGTGCAGAAAGCCGGAGAGCCTATTGAAGCATTCGTCAGAAGCTTATATGAACTAGCACAAAACTGTGAGTTTGGAGGCACAAAAGATGAACACATTCGAGACAGAATTGTGATTGGAATACTGGACCACAGTATTTCTGAAAAACTGCAGTTTGAGGCAGACCTCACGCTGGAACGAGCTATTCAGATAGCGCGCCAAAGTGAACAAATAAAGCAGCAGAGTGCTAGCTTGCGTGTCGAGCACATGGTCGACGCAATGAGTCAAGGGAGACGCCATTTTAAAACATCAAAGAGCGACAACGACGCAAGATGGCGGCGAAAACCGGAGCCC
Organism: Garcialebias charrua; assembly: GCA_038048925.1. Classification (NCBI taxonomy): domain Eukaryota; kingdom Metazoa; phylum Chordata; class Actinopteri; order Cyprinodontiformes; family Rivulidae; genus Garcialebias; species Garcialebias charrua. Next base: position 11,117 of record JBBPBX010043374.1, on the reverse strand, counting down.
AGTGAGCCCAAAGACCCCTTCACATGTTCACGCTGTAATAGACAACATGGAAAAACGCAGCCATGCCCAGCAAAGAACAAGAGGTGCCATAAATGCAATAAATTGGGACATTTTGAAATAGTCTGCAAATCAAAAATGCTGAAAGAGGTGACAGTAGTTTCTAACAATTCAGTAGAGAGTGACGACATGATTTTTCTTGGAGCAGTAACTAATGTTAAGCCAGCTATAATAGAACAGCCAGATTCAGAAAGTGAGTGGCTTGTAGAATTACCTATAAATGGCTGTACAGTCAGATTTAAAATCGACACAGGTGCAGATATAACAGTGATGTCGCTGACTACATTTAATAGACTGCTAAATAGCCCAAGATTAGTCACAGAAGCTAAAATGCCACTGGTCACCAGCCCTGGAGGTGAAGTCCACTGTGTAGGCAGGTTTATGGCCACAAGTCAGTTTAAAGGACAGAAATACAGATTCTGGGTCACAGTCATAAAGGGACCCTATGCTCATAACCTGTTGGGAGGTAGTGTAGCTAGGAAGATGGGTTTAGTCAGGAGAATTAATAATATTAATACAGACCTCTTAGAGGATGTTTTTGGAGAAATAGGCCTGCTAAAATGCGACCCGGTAAAAATAGAACTGAGAGCAGATGCAGAGCCCTACAGCCTGACAACGCCACGACGTGTCCCATTTCCTCTCCTTTCTAAGGTTGAGGCAGAACTGAAAAGAATGCTAGATTTGGGCGTCATAGAAGAGGTTACTGAGCCTACTGATTGGTGCGCCCCAATGGTTCCTGTTGAAAAGAAAAACAGCGGCCAAGTAAGAATTTGTGTGGATCTAAAACCAACGCTTAAACAAAGCAGTGAAAAGAGAGCGTTACATTTTACCAACTTTGGAGGACATTGCCCCAAAGCTGGCAGGAGCTAAGGTGTTTTCAACCTTAGACGCGTCATGTGGTTTCTGGCAGATCCCTCTGGATGCAGAGAGCAGAAAACTGACAACATTTATAACCCCCAGTGGTAGATTCTGTTATAAGCGGCTACCATTTGGAATCACGTCAGCCCCAGAAATCTTTCAAAGACAGTTGTCCACACTGTTAAGTGACCATGAAGGTGTTGTCGTAGTCATGGACGACATCCTTGTTTATGGACAGACTAAAGAGGAACATGACAACCACCTGAATGCAGTTTTGAAAACCATCAAAAACAGCGGCTTGAAGCTGAACAAAGCAAAGTGTCATTTCAGCAAAGCAGAAACTCGTTACTTTGGTCACATCATCAGCGGTGAAGGAATAAAACCAGACCCGACGAAAGTGGAAGCCATCACAAAGATGCAGAGTCCCACAAATGTGGAGGAGCTCCGTCAGGTCCTGGGCCTGATTAACTATGTGGGGAGATTCCTGCCAGACCTCTCCACCAAGCTACACCCGATCACCAGTCTGCTACGACGAGAGAACAAGTGGGTATGGGACGACACACAAGAACAGGCGTTTAAAGCTGTTAAAGCCATGTTGGTGTCAGCCCCAGCTCTTGCATATTATGATGCAAGTAGAAAAACTGTTATCAGCGCAGATGCAAGCAGCTACGGCTTAGGAGCAGCTCTACTACAAGAACACGAGGATGGATTAAAGCCCGTGGCATTCTGCTCCCGCACGCTGTCTGATGCAGAGAGAAGATACTCTCAAATCGAAAAGGAGTGTTTAGCAGGTGTGTGGGCGTGTGAGCGATTTGCACGCTACGTTCAGGGAATGGACAGTTTCGTTCTGCAAACAGACCACAAACCACTTGTACCACTCATAAACACTTATGACCTGGACAAAGCCCCTCCAAGGTGCCAGAGACTCCTGATGCGGCTTTTAAGATTCAACGTGGAAGCAGAGCACGTTCCAGGCAAACAGTTGGTAGTAGCCGACACCCTATCCAGGAGGCCACAGAGACATGTGAGTGATGAGACTACAGATCACATTGTACAGGCACATGTTGAATCAGTTATGGTGAATGCACCAGCCTCATCCCAAAGACTCTCAAGGATCCGTGAGGCAACTCAGCACGATCACGAACTGCAGCAGATTATAAAGTTCATCAGGAACGGATGGCCGCCAAGAACAGCGATGAACTCATCTCTTCATCGTTACCATTCAGCACGAGCACATCTCTCAGAAGCTGATGGTTTGGTGTTATTCGAGGACCGGCTGGTCATTCCTTCTGCGCAGAGAGCTGAGGTGCTGTCAGAGATACACAAAGGACATCAAGGACTAACACGGTGCCGAGCACGCGCCAGGATGGCAGTGTGGTGGCCGGGCATCAGTGCTGAGATTAAACAGACTGTGTCAACATGTAAATTCTGCATTGAACACAAACCAACACAGAGGCACGAACCTCTCCTGACTTCTACTCTACCAGGGGGGCCCTGGCAGCGCATAGCAGCAGATCTGTGCGACATAATTGATAATGATCAGTTTATATGATAAGAGGATGGAATGATGGAGATGTTCAACATTTATCATCTAAAACTAATTACTCTGAACAATAATTCTTACCCAGCTCACTTTAATATAATGTTCTCTGTTCACATTCAAACAATTAATTTGAGATACAAACAGTGTTGGTCCTTGAGGAAGAACAGACAAACTTCTTTGTTTGTTCATGGTACAATGTTTTGATTAGATGTTCCTGCCTCATGCAGAACCCTGACTGCAGTTTATCTATCTGTATGTTGTCAGAGATTTGTGTAACTTGTCAACTCCTCCTCCTACTTGTATAAATGGTTTGTGATTGCTGCACAATTCGGATTTGTGCAAGAATGTGTTCATGAGACCAACCAAGTTTCAGAAGTACATTAAAAAGCCTAATCCCCTTTGCAAAGTTTCCATGATTCTGTCTAACTCATTTCTCTTGTATTTCTTGTGTGGTTTTTATTAAGGTAACAGGTGTCTAAACACCTATCATAATTGGTGCCGAAACTACCCGGGTGTTTCCTCATATCCGCTCCTGGTGCACGTCAAACAGGACGCGCTGCACAGAAGCCCGTGCACGGCCTGCGACAAAGCCCGGGGGGGGTTGCCTCACCTGGCCAGCGTTTTAGGTCCTTTGAATCATCAGGAACGGCTTGACGGACATCCCTATCACACCGCACTGACTAACGAGACGTGAGTAACAGAATTTTTTTTGCTGATACGTCGTATGAATATGGTTTGAATTGTCTCGATGCTTGGCCTTGAAATTTGGAGTGAGGTTCTGTTTTTCGAAAACTAGGCGAACTTTTGCGCACGTCGCTAGTTGACAGAACCGAGATCTTTTGATATTAAAGCGAGGGCGGTCAAAATTACGCTGAGATCATACTGTACGTTTGTGAAGCTGACCGCCAGACCTTATATTGGACACTGAAGGCCCAGCTGGACGAGAAGGGATAATAAGGCGTTTATCTTTTTATATCGCGTCGTGTATTTGTTTAAAAAATCTGACATTTTTAGTCCTTCTTTTGTACGTTTGTGAACGTTCCTGCAACTCTGACTTTTTCTCTCTCCCACTCTCCTCTGTTGTGTGCTTCCTGCTCCAGGCTCCTGTGTGTGTGTGTGTGTGTGTGTGTGTGTGTGTGTGTGTGTGTGTGCGTGTGTGTGTGTTGGTGCAAGCGTATTGGCCCGCCTATGCGCCAGACTACGTACCGACATTATCGGGACATTTGGTATTAGCCAGCCTTTGCCAATGTCTGGATAAAACACAGATTGTATCCAAATATATTAATATGTAAACATTGTTTTTTCTCATCAATATCAGCGTAACTTGTGGCTAATAGGCTGCCTGGATGAGTTGGAGTGTGCTTTAACACTTAAAATTGTTTTAATAAAAAGTTATTTACATTTATAAAATTGGCTGGCTACGCACCTCCCAGGGTATTTGTGTGTGGTGTGTATGTTTTTGTGTATCGGTTGCATTTATTGCAGCCGTGTGTGTGGCTCACTGACACACATGGCGCCAAACTGCAACGCCCCTCCTCTCGTGATGTGGAGACCGCGCGAAACTCCAACGCCGCCCCTCCTCTCGTGATGTGGAGACCCTGTAGTGGGCGGGGGCTCAGGGCGGGGCCTCAGGTGACCGAGTTTTTAAAAGTTAAAGCCCCTTGAGCTTACACGTGCAGAGTTATGGCGTCGTGTGTTGAGTGCATGTAGGTGAGCGGAGATTATTTTTGGAGAGCGATTTAAATAAAATTTTGCAGCGGTAGGTGGACAGAGTGTCAGAGTGTATTGACTTCATTCAGGTAAGAATTAAAAAAAAATTTTTGTTGCTTTTGATGACATCATCTCAAGGAAATGTTAACCTAATCCAGTAGTAACGTGACTTTAACCGCAGCGTCACAAACTGTGAAGACTGTAGAAAACTTTATCAACATTTAGATAAATTAGGAAGTATCTGTGCATGAGTTTTGAGTGCGTGAAGAAAGACGCAGCTCAAACTAGCTGCGGCTAGCGTTAGCATGTAACGTAACTTCACTTCAGAAGCGTGACAACCTTTCAACGCTGTTGAAAACTTTTATAGACATTTATATAAATCAGCGATACTATATATGCATCACTTGTGGATGTTTTTAGTGGTTATTTAGAGTCTTAACGCGACGAAGACAAAATTAAACGCACGTCGCGTTAGCGTCACTACCGTGAACGTGTCACGTCACAATAACAGCGTGACTAACGCTGTAATTTAACATGCGTTAATAGGGTAGAGGGGTTTTAATGTTTCCAACGTCATTTTTCTGCTAATTCTGCTCTTTTTTTTTTTTTTTTTACCTCTGAGCAGTGAGCAGACGGACGAACTGCGTCGTTACGTCATCACGTCATCACGTTGCAGCCTCGTTACGTCATCACGTTGACTGCAGTTTTATGTAGGTATAAGAATACTGTTGTTGGAATACTGAATACTGAATAATACAGAATACTGTATAAGTGTATTGTATAAACTTGAGAATTGTTTTTTAACTTTTTCATATTTTTACATGTACAGGTTTTCAGCTAGTCCAAGAGGTCATTTGGTATTTGGTGAGTCAAACATCCCGCCTTCCTGAAAACAGACAGATGGATTCTTTACTGACTGAGGTCCACGCTTTATCCATCCATCCATGCATTCATCCATCCATCAAACATCCATCCATCAAACATCCATCCATCCATCATCCATCAAACATCCTACCTTCCTAAACCCAGACATATGGATTCTTTACTGACTGAGGTCCAAGCTTTATCCATCCATCCATCTATCAAACATCCATCCATCCATCAAACATCCATCCATCCATCCATCAAACATCCATCCATCCATCAAACATATATCCATCCATCAAACATCCATCCATCCATCAAACATCCTGCCTTACTGAACCCAGACAGATGGATTATTTACTGACTGAGGTCCACGCTTTATCCATCCATACATCCATCCATCCATCAAACATCCACACATCCATCCATCCATCCATCCATCAAACATCATCCATCCATCATCAAACATCCTGCCTTCCTGAACCCAGACATATGGATTCTTTACTGACTGAGGTCCACGCTTTATCCATCCATCCATGCATTCATCCATCCATCAAACATCCATCCATCAAACATCCATCCATCCATCATCCATCAAACATCCTACCTTCCTAAACCCAGACATATGGATTCTTTACTGACTGAGGTCCAAGCTTTATCCATCCATCCATCTATCAAACATCCATCCATCCATCAAACATCCATCCATCCATCCATCAAACATCCATCCATCCATCAAACATATATCCATCCATCAAACATCCATCCATCCATCAAACATCCTGCCTTACTGAACCCAGACAGATGGATTATTTACTGACTGAGGTCCACGCTTTATCCATCCATACATCCATCCATCCATCAAACATCCACACATCCATCCATCCATCCATCCATCCATCAAACATCATCCATCCATCATCAAACATCCTGCCTTCCTGAACCCAGACATATGGATTCTTTACTGACTGAGGTCCACACTTTATCCATCCATCCATCAAACATCCATCCATCCATCCATCCATCCATCAAACATCCATCCATCATTCATCCATCAAACATCCATCCATCTATCTATCCATCCATCTATCAAACATCCGGCCTTCTTGAAACCAGACAGATGGATTCTTTACTGACTGAGGTCCACGCTTTATCCATCCATACATACATCCATCTATCAAACATCCATCCATCCATCCATCAAACATCCATCCATCCATCCATCAAACATCCATCCATCATCCATCCATCAAACATCCTGGCTTCCTGAACCTAGACAGATGGATTCTTTACTGACTGAGGTCCACGCTTTATCCATCCATCCATCCATCAAACATCCATCCATCCATCCATCCATCAAACATCCATCTATCCATCCATCAAACATCCTGCCTTACTGAACCCAGACAGATGGATTCTTTACTGACTGATGTCCACGCTTTATCCATCCATCCATCAAACATCCACACATCATCCATCAAACATCCATCCAAACATCCACACATCATCCATCAAACATCCATCCATCAAACATCCATCCATCATCCATCCATCAAACATCCATCCATCTATCCATCCATCTATCAAACATCCTGTCTTCCTGAACCCAGACAGATGGATTCTTTACTGACTGAGGTTCATGCTTTATCCATCCATACATACATCCATCCATCCATCTATCAAACATCCATCCATCCATCAAACATCCAGCCTTGCTGAACCCAGACGGATAGATTCTTTACTGACTGAGGTCCACGCTTTATCCATCCATCCATCCATCCATCCATCCATCCATCCATCCATGCATCCATCTATCAAACATCATCCATCCATCCATCAAACATCCTGCCTTCTTGAAAACAGACATATGGATTCTTTACTGACTGAGGTCCACGCTTTATCCATCCATCCATGCATCCATCCATCCATAAAACATCCATACATCCATCCATCCATCAAACATCCTGCCTTCCTGAACCAGACAGATGGATTCTTTACTGACTGAGGTCCACGCTTTATCCATACATCCACCCATCCATCCATCAAACATCCATCTATCCATCATCAAACATCCATCCATCAAACATCCTGCCTTGCTGAACCCAGACAGATGGATTCTTTACTGACTGAGGTCCACGCTTTATCCAACCATCCATGCATCCATCCATCTATCAAACATCTATCCATCAAACATCCATCATCCATCAAACATCCTGCCTTCCTTAACCCAGACATATGGATTCTTTACTGACTGAGGTCCACGCTTTATCCATCCATCTATCAAACATCCATCCATCCATCAAACGTCCATCCATCAAACATCCATACATCTATCCATCAAACATCCTACCTTCCTGAACCCAGACAGATGGATTTACTGACTGAGGTCCACACTTTATCCATCCATCCATCCATCCATCAAACATCCATCCATCCATACATCCATGCATCAAACATCCATCCATCCATCTATCCATCAAACATCTCAAACATCCATCAAACATCCATCCATCCATCCATCAAACATCTATCCATCCATCAAACATCCATCCATCCATCAAACATCCTGCCTTGCTGAACCCAGACAGATGGATTCTTTACTGACTGAGGTCCATGCTTTATCCATCCATTCATCCATCCATCCATCAAACATCCACACATCCATCCATCCATCCATGCATCCATCCATCAAACATCATCCATCCATCATCAAACATCCTGCCTTCCTGAACCCAGACATATGGATTCTTTATTGACTGAGGTCCACACTTTATCCATCCATCCATCAAACATCCATCCATCCATCCATCAAACATCCATCCATCATTCATCTATCAAACATCCATCCATCTATCTATCCATCCATCTATCAAACATCCGGCCTTCTTGAAACCAGACAGATGGATTCTTTACTGACTGAGGTCCATGCTTTATCCATCCATACATACATCCATCTATCAAACATCCATCCATACATCCATCCATCCATCAAACATCCAGCCTTGCTGAACGCAGACAGATGGAGTCTTTACTGACTGATGTCCACCTTTTATCCATCCATGCATGCATCCATCCATCCATCCATCAAACATCCATCCATCCATCCATGTATCCATCCATCAAATATCATCCATCTATCCATCAAACATCTTGCTTTCTTAAAAACATGATAAACTGAAATTGTGTGTGTGTTTGTGTGTGTGACTGTTTTGTGGTTTCTAAGGACAGTGTTTTGTCAGGACAGTAATGAACTGTAATCTGCTTGTCTGTTTATAGCATATGACAATGTCCATAAAAACCACAAAACAGTCACACACACAAACGCACACAATTTCAGTTGAACATGTTATATTTACATGTATATGTCTATCTGTACAGTATATGTAATGTATATGCATATACAGTATACATGTATATGCATATATGTATATACACTGTATATGAATATGCATATATGATATGCTTATATACATGTATATATGTATATTTGTGTGTATGTATATGACATAGATATCAATTTTATAAATAATGCAGGGATTGTTATGTATGACTTCAATATTATTAGTCACAGTTTTTAAATTTATAGTTTTCTTTCATTCAGCTAATTTTAATTTCATCTTAGTCCACCCATCATGAGAGGAGTTTTGTAAATACTATGTCCATCCATCTTTCCTTTATGTGAGATGGATACTTTGGCCAAAAACAATCATGTAATGTTTATTGGTTTACATGTGACAGCAGCTATCATCAAAATGTAGAATTTCCTCTAAATATAAGTATAAATGATCTGTTCCAGATGACGTGAACACGTCCAGAGTCAGGAGATCGCAGGTAGCCAGAAGAGCGATCAACTTCCATTAAACACGAGTACCAAGGTACATTTTAGTTCTTGTGTTCCTAAACAGATATACTTGCTACGTGTGGATTCATCAACCTTATTGTTCAATTGTGTGTGTATGGGAGTGTATTGTGGTTTTTTTATGGACAGTTGTTTGTTAGGACAGTCATACGCTAGTCTGGTTAAAACCAAACCCTGTCCTTCACTTTGCTTCGTACTAGGGTCTGGCATTCCTCCCATTGAAAACGATTTCTCCGGTCTATTTTTGACCGGACCAATCAGAGAACAGAAGGCGTAGTTTTGTTAGCTTAGCCTGGCAAGGTCCAGGCTATTCAGATAAAAAGCTCAGAAACCACTTGGTGGATATTTTTTCTGCTACCAGTGTGTAATTATATGGCTCTAATTTACTGACTGTTGGCCTTGATGAAACATTTGAGATAAAATTCGATTTTTTATCATTTATTTTCGTAGCGCACCCTGAGGCTGTTTGGAAAATGTGAAACCGAAACTATTTAAATCCAGCAGATTTGACCATTTCGTGAATTGATTTAGGAACTGTTAAGCTCAGAAACACTTCTGATAAAACGTCAGCTAAGAAATATAGTTTTTCTCAGGAAAGAAATAATAGTTTTTTACCTTGTTTTCTGGAAAATTCCTTCGTGGTGGCAGCCATTTTAACTGACGACGTCAGTCGACGTCGTTCAAAACTCCGCCTTCTGTTCTCTGATTGGTCTGTTAATCTGCCAATCCGCCTTCTGTTCTCTGATTGGTCCGGTCAAAAATCGACCGGAGGAATCGTTGTCTATGGGACAAATCCCAGACCCAGCAGTGAAGGGAAATAGAATTGAGCGGAGCTGTGCAGGTATGGCGAGGGCCAGGCTAGTCATACGCTATAAACAATCAGACAATCAATCAGATGGCAGTTCATTACAGTCCTGATAAAACACTGTCCTTAAAAACCATAAAACAGTCACACACACAAACACACAATTTCAGTTGAACATGTTATATTTACATGTCTATGTCCATCTGGACAGTCAGAGAGACATTCAGCAGGTAGACAGTCAGAGAGACATTCAGCAGGTAGACAGTCAGAGAGACACTCAGCAGGAGGACAGTCAGAGAGACACTCAGCAGGTGGACAGTCAGAGAGACATTCAGCAGGTAGACAGTCAGAGAGACACTCAGCAGGAGGACAGTCAGAGAGACATTCAGCAGGTGGACAGTCAGAGAGACACTCAGCAGGTGGACAGTCAGAGAGACATTCAGCAGGAGGACAGTCAGAGAGACATTCAGTAGGTGGACAGTCAGAGAGACACTCAGCAGGTGGACAGTTAGAGAGACATTCAGCAGGTGGACAGTTAGAGAGACATTCAGCAGGTGAACAGTCAGAGAGATACTCAGCAGGAGGACAGTCAGAGAGACACTCAGCAGGAGGACAGTCAGAGAGACACTCAGCAGGTGGACAGTCAGAGAGACATTCAGCAGGTGGACAGTCAGAGAGACACTCGGCAGGAGGACAGTCAGAGAGACACTCAGCAGGTGGACAGTCAGAGAGACAGTGGTTTGGACATGTCCAGAGGAGGGACAGTGGTTTGGACATGTCCAGAGGAGGGACAATGGTTTGGACATGTCCAGAGGAGGGACAGTGGGTATATTAGTAGAAGGATGTTAGACATGAAGCTGCAGGAAAAAGACAAAGAGGAGATATATGGATGCAGTTAGCGAGGACATGAAGGTAGTTGGAGTGAGGACAGAGGATTCAGAGGACAGAGTGAGGTGGAGGAGGATGACTCGCTGTGGCGACCCCTGAAAAGGGAAAAGCCGAAAGAAGAAGAAGCGTTAACATTTAACTTGACCACTGCAGCGTGACAAGCTGTGAACGCTGTATTGTAACATAAAGAGAGGTTTTAATGTTTTCACCGTGATTTTTGTGCTAAATTTGCTCTTATGTTTCATTTTTCACCTCAAAGCGGAGTGAGCAGACAGCCCCTACCCTTCCCCAAAGAGCGTCGTTACGTCATCACGGTCAAACTGCAGTGATGCAGGTAAGATGAAAATAGAAGTGACGTGCATTTGGTGAAAACTGAGAATTGTTTTGTAACTTTTTCATATTTTTACATGTTTTCAGCTAGTCCTGCAACTTTTATCAGAATCACAGTCAGAATATTGTCATTTGCACCACATGTGGTACATGTGATGAAACGAGATTATGTACACATGGTCCCAGTTACATCCAACAACAAA
>JBBPBX010043373.1:0-27952 GCA_038048925.1 Garcialebias charrua | reverse complement strand
CCCCAAACCTCAATACAATAGATTAAATGTGGAACAATGATTGTGTTATACAACATATACAGAGCTTTATCAATTAAAAAATCCCTGACTTTATATACAGGTACATGAACACACAGCATGACAATCACAAACACCTGGACAACAAAATGGAGGAGATAAGCAAGACAATTAACAGAGAGACCAGGGAGTGTAGGGATGGGGACCCATCACCTGAGAGCAACATGCTTACAACTGTTATCTTGAAGTTCTAGGGTGTAGAGAGCCACAGAAACGGTTATGGTAGGCCGGATTTGGCCCACGGGCCTTGAGTTTGACACATGCGATCTAGTGGTACTAAAAGTAACAAAAGAAGAAAAAAAACAGCCAAATATGTCAGCAGTTTAGCTAACAGACTTTGGAATGGGTACATTTTGTCCTTGTCAAACCTGTTGAAGAGAACCAAACTAAATACTCTGAAACTCAAACAACTTACTGTATAACAGTTCATGCACCGCTAGTTGGCAGTGTACAGGTAGTCCCCGACTTACGAGCGAGTTCCGTCCCTAGGGGGCGCTCGTATGTCAAAAATTCGTAAGTAGGATCACATAGTAAAAAAAATATATATATATTTTTTTATTTTTTTTATTTTTTTTATTTTTATAAATGAATACATGTACAGTACTGGACAGTCACCAAGCACTTAGCCTATCCTAACACAGTTTTTAAAGATGAAGGAATAAGTTGAATTGTCTCCCTTTCACATAAAGGGAGCAAGCTCCCTATGGAGCCTGCAGGGAGGAGGGAGACAATTCAACTGACTCCTTCATCTTTAAAAACTGTGTTAGGATAGGCTAAGTGCTTGGTGACTGTACAGTACTGTACATTTATCTATTTATTAAAAATATACAGTATATACAGTATTTTTATTTTTTTATTGTTTTTTATTTATAAATAGATAAATGTACAGTACTGTACAGTCACCAAGCACTTAGCCTATCCTAACACAGTTTTTAAAGATGAAGGAGTCAGTTGAATTGTCTCCCTCCTCCCTGCAGGCTCCATAGGGAGCTTGCTCCCTTTATGTGAAAGGCAGACAATTCAACTTATTCCTTCATCTTTAAAAACTGTGTTAGGATAGGCTAAGTGCTTGGTGACTGTCCAGTACTGTACATGTATTCATTTATAAAAAAAAAAAAATAAAAAAAAATATTTTTTTTTTTTTTTTTATGAGATGCATGCTCTTAAGTCCGGGACCTCGTAAGTCAGAGCGCTCGTAAGTCGGGGACTACCTGTAGTGCAAATATTGCATAACTTGCTGCTACCAATTGTTGAATTTAATTAGCGGATTAGAATTAGCTTCCCCTAATTTTCATAAGACATTAGTGCTTTTGAAATTGCGGACCTAAATAAATTAATTAGTGCTTTAGAAATAGCGGAACTAATTTTTGGATTAGCGTTGCCCACCACTGCTCCTGTGTATAATACGCTTTGACCAATTATTGGAAATAAACCAGAAAAAAACGTACATAATACGCTTCGGTGTTTAATACGTATCTATTATGCGTCACCGCTACGCGACAGCGCCTCGTTTGCCTTGCTTAAAATGGCGGCCAAAGAAGCGAGCGAGCACCGATGGACTTCACAAGATTAACACGGTAAAAACAATTATTTCTTTGTGAGAAAAAAAATATTTCTTAGCTGACTTTATAGCACATGGGCTCCTGAGCTTAACCAAACTAACGAAATGTTCAAATCAGCTGGATTTTAAAAAGTAGTTCGCCGATTTTTATGCAGGCGGGTGGGACGCTTTCTTTCTTTAAATTTAGCTAAATAAACGCTTAAAATATATATTTCTCAGCTGACATTATAGCGCACGGGCTCTTGAGCTTAACCAAACTAACAAAATGTTCAAATCAGCTGGATTTTAAAAAGTAGTTTGCCGATTTTTATGCAGGCGGGTGGGACGCTTTCTTTCTTTAAATTTAGCTAAATAAACGCTTAAAAATATATTTCTTAGCTGACTTATAGCACACGGGCTCCTGAGCTCAACCAAACTAACGAAATGTTCAAATCAGCTGGATTTAAAAATCTGCGCTGTGGTTTATGAGTTACGGTATCTTGCTAACAAAAATAGCGAACCTCACAGCTAAATGCAGCTACATCCAGAGCAGGGGGCGGGCAACGACAGAGTCAGTCCGACCAGAGGAGGCTTTTTTCGGACACATGAGCTAGAAATGCTCTGGAAGTGTCCGCTAGCGGACAAAAGTGGTACTGCACAATTTTTAGGCCAAAATAAAATACAGCGAATCAGAGCCAAAAATGGGTCTAAAAATATGGGAAAAAATCCATAGATAATACGCTTCGGTGTATAATACGCAGGACATTCAAATGAGCAAAAAAAATCTGCGTATTATATACCGACGAATACGGTATGTAGAGGGCACAGCCTGAGAAGGAACGTCACATGCAGAAACATCAACCTGATGTTACCACTAGACATATTGGTGGAACTCCAGCTAGAGGCAGCACAAACGTGCTCCACTGGAACAATTGCTCACCATCTCCTACTTCCATAGATAATTTGGGAAGCAGGAGGAAAAAGATCAAAGAGAAGAAAAAAACCTTAAGCCACTGACATATCAGATGGCATCATTCAGGTATAAACTCAGATTATACACAGGGTGACCTTTGGCCCCTCAGGGGCAAATCTTTGTACATACAGGGTACACATACGAGCCTAAAATGTCCCCTATCTGTTCACTGAACAGATAACTTCTTAGGACTGTCAAAGGGACCCATCCTGATGTTGGAGACCTGTTAGTGAGGGGGTGGGGGTGGGGGTGGAATCCCTTCCTCAGTACGTCCCTCATGTAAGCATGTGCACCAAGGGTTTCCCCTTTTTATGTTGTTTCCCCCCCTTTTTTTTAAAGGAGAAACAGTCAGGCCTTAGGCCTTCAGCCTGTTCCCTTCAGTGACCAGGCTGAAAGCTGCCACAGTTCCGGACGTGGGTGGAGAAGCTGCCCATCTGCCTGAGTCAGCAGGTCCTTGTGAGAAGGCAGCTGCCATGGTATCCCTGACAGCATTGAGATCAGTTCTGGGAACCACGGTTTCTGTGGCCACCTGGGGGCTATCAGTATCAGGGAGAGGGCTCCCTTGCGTACACGTTCCAGTGTCACCTGAATAAGAGGGACAGGTGGAAAAGCATAATACAGCACCCCTGCTGGCCAATCATGGGCCAAAGCATCCATTCCCAACGGAGCGTCTGTTTCCTTCAGAGAGAAGTAGAGGTCACATTGAGAGCTGGCCCTACATGCGAACAGCTCTACAGAGGCTCTCCCGTATCGTGACCAGACCTGATCCACGACCCGTGGGCTCAGCCTCCATTCCAATGCCAAAAGAGGCCCTCATGTGAGGGCATCCGCCCCGTAGTTCAGTTCGCCCGGAATATGAGTCGCCCTGAGTGACAATATTCTTGGGACACACCACATGAGCAGTCTCTGTGTCAGACCTAAGAGAGCCTGGGGCCTTGTCCCCCCTTCCCTGTTGATGAAGGACACCGTGGTTCTGTTATCTGATTTCACTAAGACATGCTGTCCAGCAATCAGACCTTTAGCAAAAAAGTATTTTACTGACAGGAATACGGCCAACAATTCCAGGAAGTTGATGTGTAATCTCGCTTCCTGCTCTTTCCAAAGGCCTTGGGCAATCTGATTTCTGCAGACTGCATCCTGTTTTCGAGGCATCTGTCGTGATGACCACATGGGATGACACCCGTCCCAACGGGACCCCCTCCGTGAACACGGACAAGTCTCTCCAAGGTTCTAGGGCCCTCAGGCACTCTGAACCGATTCTAACTTTTCCTGCTCGCCCAAACGGGGCAGGTTGTGTTTGTTGGTTTAGCCATATTTTTAAGGCCCGCATTTTCAACAAAGCGTGTGGCACATAGGGTATGGCTGTAGCCAAGAGACCTAAGAGGCGTTGGCATGTTTTTAGGGGGATCCGTTGATTCAGTCTAAATTTTGCCAGGCAATGGCAAATTGAGGAAATGCGTTCCTCCGAGAACCATGCTCTGTACCGGATGGTGTCGACCTGTACTCACAGAAATACGGTAACCCGTGATGGAGTCAGGTCGCTCTTCTGCAGGTTTACGACAAAACCGTGAGCCTCCAGGGGAGAGATCACCCTGCGGGAGTGTGACTGAGCCTGTATTCTGCTTCCGGCCAGAATCAGGAGGTCATCCAGGTAATTCATAATTCTGACCCCTTGATTCCTGAGAGGGGCCAGTGCTGCATCCAGACATTTAGTAAATGTAGGTGGAGCAGTCTTTAAACTGAAGGGTAAAGCCTTAAATTCATATGCCTTTCCCTCGAATGCGAAACGGAGGTATTTTCTGTGTCTCCTCCACACGCTCACGTGGAAATAAGCGTCTTTTAAATCCACTGTACATGCATAGTCTCCTGGTCTCACAGACTGGAGGACCTGCCGCGGTGTGAGCATCTTGAACTTAAAAGTTCTTATTCTCTTGTTCAACGTTCTGAGATCGAGGATCAGCCTCAGGGATTGATCTCTTTTGGGCACCAGGAAGTACTTACTGTAGTGACCGGAGCGTAGTTTGTGTTTCGGGACAACACTTATTACTCCTTTCTGTAGCATTGTTGATACTTCCTCCCTCAGCACGTGTGCACGTGCTGGGTTGATATTCGATTGCAGCACCCCCGTGAAGGGGGGCGGTCCCTTGATGAACTGCAGCCTGAACCCATGACGCACCGTCGTCATGACCCATTTGTTTGGCAGACACGCCTTCCAGGCCTGCGCATGTGCCGTGAGCCTGGAAGGCATGTCTATTTGTCGTTTTTCATGTGTGTGTACGGGAGGGGTGGCCTTTTACCCCTCTCGCGTGCTCTCGAGCAAGCTGGTCTGTCCAACAGAGGACGTCGCGAGGTCTGACTGTCTCAGGAAGAACTCGTGCGTCCTACTGAGGTTCATAGTCTGACCTAGCAGTTTGTGTTTCACAAAAGTGGGGCTCGAGTCAAGAACCAGGGCAATCTGTGCTTTGGTACTTTAATTTTTGTGTATGTATGAAACAGTGCTTGTTTTTATTACACATACAGTAGATGGGTCATGTTTAGTGCACACATATATGTCACCAGTTCCTTGTAGCGTTTTACAAGCGAAGTCTGGGCTCAAAGAGTTCGGTTCTCGTACCACATGGGCGGGCAACCCTGTAAAATTATGAATTTGTCCTGTTTCATCAGGCCCGAATCTGCTTCCCACCTGGGTTCACCGAAGAGGTCCTAGGCTGAGCCGCCTGGTGCTGAAAAGGCTCTCCGTCGCCCGCAGGTCTCTTCTGCGGAGGGCAACGTATGGCCTCCCTGGGAGGGGGGGGGTAAAACTTTTCCTTGGCAACCCCTCACAGAGGGCTTCCGCCTGTTTACGCCTTTGCTCCAGCCTGGCCTGGATGCATTCCAGAGCTCCCCCGAAGAGTCCTGTCGGCTCGATTGGGTGCCGAAGAAAAAGGGACCTCTGGCCTTCCGGGAGGTCCGTTAAAGTCATCCACAGGTGACGCTGGGCGACAACCATTTCCGCCATTGCGCTGCCCTGCGTGATGGCTATTGTCCCCATCATGCGGAGCACAAAGTCAGAGGCCCTGCGGGCCTCCTCCAGGGCCTCTTCCGTGGCCTGTTCGTTTGTTGTGTTGTGTGTTTGTTGTTACCTGGAGCACATCCTGGGAGCAAGACATCTTGTGAGATTGTGCATGAGATTGTGTATACTAATATTTTCAAGACTTTAAGAAAACATCTACAAACCATTTTTCAACATGAAATAATTTTAGTTCAAAGGCATGAAAGGCAACAGATGTAATGCATTCCATCAAGACATGCGAGGCCTTCATTAAAAAAAACTTAATATTGAACTGTTTTCTTGTTTTACTCACACAAACACCTTTATATAATATAGGATACACGTCTCTGTTACAGCTGAAATAAAACTTCCTCAGAGCTTCTTTTGAGATCATGGTTGAGTAACCTTTAAATACCATCAGCCTTCACTCCGACAGATTTGAGCTGAAATGTGTAATTCTTCAGGGCAAGTCTTTTACTTGCTGACTGTAAATATAAAAAGAACCGACGGCGGCCACACATTAAAATAAATGAGCATCCTTGTGGTTCAGCTGTTTGACTAGTTGCTTTATAAACCAAGGCAGAGTCCTCGTTGCAGCAGCCTCAAGTCACATTTTCACTATGGCATTTTATTGTTCGTCATTCTAACTCTTTTGTAGCAACTTCCTGACAAACAAGGGCTCCTAAAAATGGTGAAATATTCTGAAAAATAATGGTAGCAGTTTGTTGTGTCTAGGTTCATGCAAGTGAGAAACAAAGAAAAGGGTTTTTAGTTTGAAGGTGCAAAACAAACAAATGCAATAAAGATTTGAACATTTGTAATGTCATAATGCATAAAGAAATAAACTGGATGGTTTAAGGCATGTCAAATTCATCAAGTACAAATATACTGAACAAAGAATATAAATGCAACACTTTTGTTTTTGCTCCCATTTTTCATGAGCTGAACTCAAATATTCAATACTTTTTGTACACAACAGGCCTTTTTGTTTGTGCACTAGTTTGTGAAAATCTGTGTTAGTTAATTAAGAGTTTAATTATTAATGTTTTTCTGACTAAATGTTTATCAATTTTTTAATGCTGAGTTAATGCTTTAATATCACTTTATTAAGTTTAGTGTCAAGATGTATTCATTAAACTGTCCTTGAAGGGGGGGGGGGTTATGCAATTTTGCTTCAAAGTCCCGGAGTTTCTTTGAAGGACAAAGGGCCCATCCTTCTCGGAAAAGCCATAAGGTCTTTGATGAATGAATGAATATCACTCTTCCCACTCCAGGCCTGCAGTTCTTCTAAAAAAGGGAGTAAAGTTGGAGATGGAGCACAGCTCAGATAGGGATGAGTTGCAGTTTTCAGTTAAGGGCAAACTGACCCAGGTGCCTAGCACCACTCTGAAAAACAAGTTTGAGTGAAGTCATTACACGCACCCCACAAGGTATAAAATGAAGAAGTGATCAGATGAACATTTGAGAGTCTGCCGCGGTCCTGATTAGATGCTCGACTGCGTTGATGTATATTCCTGCCAAACTATGAAGGCTCTCCCAGTTTGTGTCAAAAGGTGAGGGATAATGAATTTTACATCAATGCCTTGTGTGTGCTGTTTAATTTTTGTGGCGGGGTTACTGACACATTTCTCTAGCAGAATAACAGTTGTGTGTTTGAACATGTATGTTTTTACTTTTTTCCTTTTCCTGTCACAGACTTCTTTAATAAATGACAGATCTATTTTTAATTAAGTCTATGGTGTGAGTTTTTTCCTAAACAATGTGTGCCTATCCTTCACGAGCCTGAAAGAATTATTTAAAATATGATAAAACATTAAACATTTGGGTTGATTTGAAATATCATAAAACATTTTGGCGCTGCGAGCAGGGTTGATATGAAGGAATGTACCACTGTTTGAAGAAAAAAAAAGGAAAAGTGTGAAGCTTTTTTCTTGTAAGCGGGTAGGATTCCTGTTGTTTTGAAGCAGGGGTGTGAAGTCTCCATCTTGTTCCTGCCAGTGTGCAAAAGGGAAAAGTGAGAGCCGATAGCGGTGTGATTCCCTATCAGCAATTTGTGTTGTGTTTATTATACGGTGGGGGGACGCCCTGGATTCGTATTCAAAAAACACAAATGCACAGTAGGCTGCCGAGCGTGCAGCTGAAGGCAGTGGAGAGTCCAAAAACATGCATGTTAGGTTGATTGGTGACTCTAAATTGACCCTAGGTATGAGTGAGACAGGTCCCTCTTGTAAATGAGTCCCCGTGGCTCAACGAGGCTAGCCTGTATAAATAAAGGTTGAATGAATGAAAAAAGAGAAGAAAATAACAGATAGGAATGAAGATATTGTGCCAGGGTTAACCCCTTGTTGTCTATCTGAAAAGTAACAAGTATTTTACCAGGGTGAGAAAACCCTTGATCAGTAGTTTTGTAAAAGCAGAAGGAATGAAGATTTTGTGCCAGGGTTGAAAGGAAGAACCCTTGTTGTGATGTCTGGTGGTTTATTTTTGACAGCTCAGTTGAAGTAAAAAAAAGGAGCAACGCTTCTCTGTGTGTATGCTTGTGCAAAAGATTTGCAGCCATGTGTGAGAGGTTAACGGAGCTCGTTGAAGCAGAGTAAAATTCAAGCAGAACCGTGTGGAAAATTACATGAGGAGACACATTGCAGAGATAGCGACTAGCAGTTTGAAAAAGAAGAGCAACGGAGCTCGCTGAATTAGAACCGTGGGAGGAATTCCTGCAGGTCAGATAGTTGGAGGTTGTCCAGAAGTTTGAAGTGTATTTGTTAGAGGACTTCAGAGGTGCATGTGTGCACCTAAGAAAAATAACAGAGAGAACGAAAGTGGTTGAGAGACTGAGGAAGAAAAAAAAAACGTCTGCGAGTTTTTGTTGCAGCTTGAAGGAAAGCGTATGTTTGGAGCAAGAAGGCGCAAGGTGTGCACATGCGAGTGTGTTTTAGGTGCTGAGTTGATCAGCTGTAGTGATAGGGAAAAAGAGAGAAAAAGAGCGTGTGACGAGAATGATAAGGGAGGAGGTGTGAGTAGCAACGTAGTGTGTGTCTCATCTGTCATGAGTAATGGGTATGCGCGGAGCTATAGCAGCAGCCCTGCTCCCTCTGTCTGGTTGTGTGTGTGAGCAGCAGTGGGGTGTGACAGCCCCTGTCTCACCTGTTATGTGTAAAAGGTATGCGCGTGTGTGCTACGGCTCTTCCGTTGTCATGAGTGAAAATGTAAAAAGACGAAGGTCAAATGTGTTATGCGTGGAATGTTGAGCTGAAAAGAGGAACAGAGAGGTGCAGAACTATGTGTATTGTTGAAGGAACGGAGGTCAGGAGACGGTCCTTGTTTGATGGTTTTTTTATGCAGCGTCTGCCTTATCTCCAGAACAGGGCTGAGGAGATGTGAGAGAGAGAGAGAGAAATGCAGAACCGTTTGTGTTTTTGAAAGTGAGAGTTATGCGTGGCTGAAAAGAGGAAGTTTAAAGAGGAGCAATGGAGGCTGATGGAAAGTGAACAGAGAAAAAGAGAAAGAGGAGCTGAGAAACAGCAGCTCTGAGAGGAGGTGGAGAGAGTTAAAAAGATAAGAAGGAAAGAAAAAAAACACAGAGAGTCACTGCTGTGTTTTGAGCCTTTGACAAATTGGTCAACAGGTGACATTAGAAATTTATTGGAAGAATCAGACGATGAATAAAAAAAGAAAGAAGAGGGTTTTTAATTTTTCCTCCCTCCTCCTCCAAGTTTAAAGAATGAACCTTTTATCTAAAAAGATGACTCATCCCTGTCATTCTATGTCAAAAAGCTTTTGATTTTTTCTACAGCTTGGTGTCTTGTTGTTTGTCTGCTGGGACAACGGAGGTGGGCCCAGAGGACTATGTGACCAACTCCAGAGAGAGGCGCCTGAGGGTGGTGGCTTGTGTCGTGTGTTGGGTCATCGCTTCATCGGTGCAGTGGTACTGCTGGGTGTCTGAAGCACCTGAGGATGGGTGTTCATGTTCATCTGTGCCACTGTTCTGCTGATGACCACACCTCTGAAAAAACGAGACGTGTCCTGAGGGGGACAAAGTGGGTCTTTGCCTCAAACTGTACCGTGTTGAGAAGACAGGATTACTTCAAAATGTCCTGTAAATCAGTCCTGCTGATGACGAATGTGAGCAGAAGGTGTCCAACGAATGTGACATTCCAGTACTCGACCTTATTGCAACTTTAAGGTCTGCCTAGTAAGAAGATATGACTAAAAAGACGGCTAAAAGAAGTGCTTGCCAATCTTTCACGTGCTTCGAATAAAACTACATGTAAAATTGCAGGTGTTACATGTAACAATGTTTAGTGTTAGCTGTTCCAGAGGGTGGAGCCACAAGATCCATCGTGAAGTGATGAGTTTGGGAACATTTTTTATTGTTCTTTGAGTTTTTATTTTATTTTGTTTTACCTGAAGTGATGAAATATCTGAAATGATGAAATATGATTTTGTTTTTGAGACTACTGAATGATGAATAAATAAATCTCACCTATGACATGAAAATGTGTAGACAGCTTATAAAGGAGCTGCAAACAGGTCAATGTTTTAACCAATGACAGGGTGTTGTGTGACTGGACAGTAAAGAGTATGAATGTGTTGTACACTCAAAGTTGGAGCGGCAAGACTTATTGATTAACTAATTACTGTTTATTCTCTCCTTTGACCCCTTTTGATGCGCAATGAACGGGTCCAGGGTGCCAGAACAAATAGATTGAGTTTCATAAGTCTGCCTATCCGATTTCAGGGTGTTCACATGTATTGAACAGGAAAAGGTTTTACAGGTGGTTAACCTTATAGAGTGAGAATATGCAGTATCCCTCCTTTACTTTTTGTATTTTAGTGCTTTGTTTTGTAGGAAGGATCATATAATTAGATTAGTTTGTAACACTATCTTAGAAATGGAAGATAATGAGTTTGGTGTGTAGCTTTACAAGGCTGGATGTATACATGCCTTATGAGGTGACAGGAGAAAATTTTTCAGAATTAGTCAGAAAATCAGAGGGTGGACTTAAGAGTTTAAGTATTAATGTTTTTCTGACTAAATGTTTATCAATTTTTTAATGCTAAGAGTTAATGCTTTAATATCACTTTATTAAGTTTAGTGTCAAGATGTATTCATTAAACTGTCCTTGAAGGGAGGAGGGAGTTGTGCAATTTTGCTTCAAAGGCCCAGAGTTTCTTTGAAGGACAAAGGGCCCATCCTTCTCTGAAAAGCCATAAGGTCTTTGATGAATGAATGCATATCACCCTTCCCACTCCAGGCCTGCAGTTCTTCTAAAAAAGGGAGTAAAGTTGGAGATGGAACACAGCTCAGATAGGGATGAGTTAGTTTTCAGTTGAGGACAAACTGACCAAGGTGCCTAGCACCACTTTGAAAAACAAGTTTGAGTGAAGTCATTACACGCACCCCACAAGGTATAAAATGAAGAAGTGATCAGATGAACATTTGAGATTCTGCCACGGTCCTGATCAGATGCTCGGCTGCGTTGATGTATATTCCCGCCAAACTGTGAAGGCTTTCCCAGTTTGTGCCAAAAGGTGAGGGATAATGAATTTTACATCAATGCCTTGTGTGTGCTGTTTAATTTCTGTGGCGGGGTTACAGACACATTTCTCTAGCAGAATAACATTTGTGTGTTTGAACATGTATGTTTTTCCTTTTTTCCTTTTCCTGTCACAGACTTCTTTAATAAATGACAGATCATTATTTTTAATTAAGTCTATGGTGTGAGTTTTTTCCTAAACAATGTGTGCCTATCCTTCACGAGCCTGAAATAATGATTTAAAATATGATAAAACATTAAACATTTGGGTTGATTTGAAATATAAAACAGTTAGTGAGCACTTCTTAACAGGGATCATCCATCTACCTCACAGGTGTGGCATATCAAGATGCTGATTAGACAGCGTGATTATTGCAGAGGTGCGTCTTAGGCTGACCACAACAAAAGTCAAAGTCAAAGTCAACTTTATTGTCAGAACTGCAATATGTACAGGACATACACAGGATTGAAATTGCATTTCTCTCTCAGTCCCTCGGTGTAACAGTAACCATTTAAACACTAAACAATTAATAAACAAGCATAAAATGAAATAATAAAAGTTTAGTATTGTCCTAAGTTTTTTGCATAGTAGTTTTTCATAGTAGTAAAAAAAGTATAAAAAGTTTCACCAACACCAAAACACCAAGATTTAATAAACATAATCATAAAATGAAATAGAGTGTAATACTGTCCTGAGTTTTTTCATAGTAGTTTTCCATAGTAGTATAAAATTATAAAAAGTTTCACCAACAGCAAAAATGAAATAGAGTGTAATACTGTCCCGAAGTATAAAGTATAAAAAGTATATCTATAAAATAAATGAAGGTTCTGGCATTTGACATTTGACATTTGTAAATGCCATTGTAAAACCATTGATTGCACCATAGACCTCCATTCATTATGGTGACATTATCTACATGACGCTCCTACAAGCACCCTGCAGATATTGGATGCTGTCTATCATGGTGCACTAAGATTAATAACTGGCTGTGATTATCATACCTACCACTGCACCTGTATTCACTGCTTAAAGCTTCAGTATGTAGCTTTTTTTATGAACATATTTCTTCACTCTGTCACTACCTCCTGACAGACTGATGTTAGCCAGGTAATCTCTGAAAAAAATAAAAAAAATATTGTCCCCTTGCTTCTCCAGGTGGTAAATAAGCATTTCTAAAAAGAAAAGGTGACCCGCCATTTTCCAGCCAATAAAAACAGAGTTTGTAACCAGCCAATAAAAACAGAGCTTGAATTTGAATCAGCCAATAAAAACAGAGCTTGAATTTGAAATTCAACAGACCACAAGGGGGCAGAGCCACATATGGCTCTGAGGGGGAGGGATCAGAATGCTTTGCCTGTTGAAAATATTTCTAAGTGCTGCAGTTCTACAGAAACTGCATACTGAACCTTTAACTGGACATCATTAACCTCACGCAGACTCTTCCACTGGTACATTTATCTTTAAATCACTTCTTGGTCTGCTGCCTTCATACATCTCTTCCTACAGGTCTGTGTGAGTGCAGCTACAGCGTGCACTCTCAGGACATTACCTGCAGTGTTCCCTCAGTGAGGACTGAATTAGGCAAAAGGACCATCTATTACTCCAATCCTGTTTCCTGGAATATCTTGCAAAAAGATCTGAAGATCCCAACCTTAACTTCTCTAAATGGCTTTAAGAATCTGCTGGACTCCTGGCAAAAACCAATGCAGACATGTTCTTGTTTAGTTTTCTACATTCACCTATGTTTTTGCTACTTTTTTGCCATCTTATTTTAATTTGTTAACATGTGTATGCCTCTTATGATTGTCTATTGTCCATCGTCATTCTTTGAAATCAGGTCTCGCTTATTTGTCATCGAGGCTCAATAGGATTAATCTGTCTAAACAAGACTAAATGAATAGGCAGCACGATGGCTCAGAAAGCACAGTTTCCTCACAGCAAGAAGGTCCTGTGTTAAATCCCCAGTTCGACAATAGTCTTTCAGTATGCAATTTGCATGCATCTTTGGGTTTCTTCCCACATAACATGCATGCCAGGCCTCCCTTGCAAAAGAGATGTGGGATTTGCCTGGTTAAAGATTAACAGCATTTCACAATCCAATGTACTTTCAATTTAATTTCTTTAATGTTACTTAGGAGCTAGTCACTTTTTGCAAGCTTATTTTTCATTATTCAGATCAATACAAATACAGGTGTTCAGGTAACATCCAGTAACTTAGTCGAGAAAAAGGGGTTGTGACAACCATGTCTAGTGACTGAGCTGCGGTCAGCCTAGCTCTGGGATTAGGACATTCATAAAATTCTATAAAGTACAATATAGCAAACTGATACCACAGAGCCAAATAAAATAATCTGGAGGCTAGCATGATAGCTCAGAAACTCACTCAGTTCCCACTTTCAAATACAGTCAGCTAAAGGTGTACCATGCATTCAGCTCTGTGCACAGGAGAAGGGCACCCGGAAAAATTAACATTTAATTAGGAGCCAATTTTGCATGTACAATTGGAGTCAGCTATTTTTTCCACCCCAGGCTGGTGAAAAAAAAAAAAAACAAGAATCAAAAGTGATAAAGAGCCAACATATATCACCAGAAACAATTTACTTTGTTTAAGGGGACGTCTACAACTCAAAATGATACCAAGACGACATCCTTATAAAAATCTGGTTTTATTAAATTTTTAAATCACACGCTGTGTAAAAAGCAAAATCTGTGGACCATGAAGCCCTGAGTGACAGAGACAAGACCCAGTAGAGACCACACAGACTGAGTGATCAGTAGCCTCTTTTGACTGGATGTTGGGGTTGATGCCTTTGGCCATCTTGGAACACTGGTTCCCTGGAGAACCGTGGTTCTGTTGGAGTGTAGCGGAACTGATTGAAGGACAGGCGCTTGCGGTTGTAGCGCGAGCGTGACTTGAAAGCGTACACCTCATCCTGGTCCTCTACGGGAGTGAAGACAGGCTCATCCTCACCACTTGTATCAGAGGAGGAACTCCAGCTCTCCTCTGTAGACTGGTAAGGGCTGTCTCTGCCTGGAGCCCCATGATGATAGTCCTGAGGGCCACCCTGCTGTTGGACCACATAAGAGCCACCGTCACCCCCAGCAGTGCTGCCGCTGTAGTATCGCCCTGGATAGCTGCCAAAACCACTGCGTGGTCCTGCAGGTTTCTCAACACTTGGTTTGTGGGAGTCATATCCAGAAGATGAAACTGACCACCACCTGGGCTGTTCACCTTCACTGCCTGAGGAGAAACACCTGCAGTCAGCACCAGATCCAGCTTCAAACTGCTCCCATCACTTCCCATTCAGACTCACCTTGTTCTGAAGGATAGCAGGTGATGCTTCCAAGCAGCAGGAAAGAAATCCACAAAATCCTGCAGAGACATTCAGCTCATCAAGTTAGCAACACAGATCAGAGCAGAAGGTAAACATTGATCATCTAGTGTTAGTTAGGACATGCATTATCACTGATGGAGACTGGAGATTCCTCACCTCATCCTGCTGCAGATAAACTTGACAGACAACACAAACAAAAACACAGAGCTCAGAGCTGCTGGCAGTGACTCCAAGCTGCAGGAGCTGCTTTTAAACCAAACTCAGAGCAGCTGGAGCTGGTTGGAGCTGATTGCTGAGTACTATCAGCTGCTGCAGAGGAAACACACCACCAAGAGCTTCCTGCTCATTGGTCACCTTCATGAAGATTACTTCAACAATAGAAAGAGATACAGGATGGTAATACACCGAGTTTGTAAACTGCCAGAAAACACCATCGAAGAAGAAGTAGAAGAGATACAGGATGCTGGAAGGTGGCGGTAATGCACCTATAAGTTGTTTGCCAACTGCCATATAACAAGAAGAAGAAGATACTGTTCATTATTTGACACACTTACTAATGGAAATTCAGTATCTATGGAGGATGTGAAGTGAGGAAGAAGGCAAAAGAAATCCTACATATAAAAATAACTAAAAACATAAGTTATGCTGAGGCAGTTAAAAGTGTGAAAGAACAAAAGACAAGATAAATGGAATAAACACAGATTCAAACTCCACAGCAAACTATATCAGAAGAGAATGTCACATTATCAATAGAAAACCTAATATTTTTCATGGCATTTGTTATCAACTGTACTGACCAAGTCAAGCATAAAACAGAGAAGATCAAAATAATAGTGAGAGGGGCTGAAAAGTTTTTGGGGTTTAAAGAGGGATCTTGGGAGAACATAAATAAAAGGTTGGAAGAAGATCCCCACCTGTTTCAAAGCCACCACCATCATCCCTGTCCCAAAGAAGGCAACGCCCGCATGCCTCAATGACTATCGCCCAGTAGCACTCACCCCCATCCTGATGAAGTGCTTTGAACGGCTAGTCATGAAAAGCATCACATCTGTCCTCCCTGACTCCCTGGATCCCTTCCAATTTGCATACCGACCTAATCGCTCAACCGACGATGCCATCTCCTCTGCCCTTCACACAGCTCTCACACATCTGGACACGAAGGACTCCTATGTTAGAATGTTGTTCATCGACTTCAGCTCGGCATTTAACACCATCATCCCCCAACAGCTCATCCATAAACTGGACAGTCTGGGGCTGAACACCTCAATGTGTAACTGGCTGCTAGACTTCCTGACCGGGAGACCACAGACAGTACGGATCGGGAGTAACACATCTAGCACCATCACATTGAACACAGGGGCCCCACAAGGATGTGTGCTGAGCCCCCTTCTATTCACCCTGCTAACACATGACTGCACACCATCGTACAGCTCCAACCACTTCATCAAGTTTGCGGATGACACAACAGTGGTAGGTCTCATCAGCAACAACGATGAGACGGACTACAGGAACGAGGTGAGCCGCCTGGCCTTGTGGTGCGGACACAACAATCTCACTCTCAACGTGGAGAAGACAAAGGAGATTGTTGTGGACTTCAGGAAGAGGGATGCCCAACATCCTCCTCTGACCATCAACAGCACCGCAGTGGAGAGAGTGGACAGCACCAAGTTCCTGGGAGTGCACGTCTCAAAGGACCTGTCCTGGAGCAGGAACACTGCAGCACTGGCAAAGAAGGCTCACCAGCGTCTCTACTTTCTCCGCAAGCTGAAAAGGGCTGGAGCTTCAACCCCCATCATGAGCACCTTCTACAGAGGTGCCATAGAAAGTGTCCTGACCAGCTGCATCACTGTGTGGTTTGGTGCATGTACTGCATCCTGCCGCAAGAGCCTCCAGCGCATTGTGAGAGCAGCTGAGAAGATCGTGGGCACCTCCTTGCCCTCACTGCAGGACTTACACAGCAAACGCCTCACTCGGAAAGCCCACCGCATGGCAGGTGATCCCACACACCCACTACACAGCTGCTTCAGACTGCTGCCATCAGGAAGGAGACTGAGGAGTCTCCAGGCTCGAACCAGCAGACTGAGAGACAGCTCTGTTCATCAGGCAGTCAGAATGCTAAACACTCTGCCTGCTCTGCCTCCCCTCCCATTTGAACTGCCTTAACACTAAAACTTTCTCACATACTATCACTCAACACAAAGTTTTTAACACTAGACTCTGTGTCACCAAACGGGTTTTCACTAAACTCTCGGTCATGTGCTCATACAGTTTGCACTACTTCTCATACTTGCACTAATGTCTGTATTACATCACTGCCTATAATCATAATACTGTTTACATTCTCTGTTTACATTTATTAATACTGTTTACTTTTATTACTACTGCTTACATGTAATTACTACTGTTTACATTTATTTACACTACTCTAATATCTACACCACTGCTGGTACATATACAGTGTGCTCTGAACGGTCTTATTTAGGGATGCCCAATGTGCCTTACTGCATATGCCACTTTTTGCCTCTACAACAACATCAACTACTACCTCATACATATACTGTGTACATTGACTCATACGCTGCTTTGCCACTTTGCAAATGTCAATGCTAGAAACCTTTAGTTTATTTTAGTTATACTTTTTATACTCTTTTTTTATACCACTATGCAAAAAAAAACAAAAAAAAAAAAAAAAAAAAAAACAACAACTCAGGACAGTGTTAGTTTTACTATTTTTATGCTTATGTCTATTATTATATGTTTCAGTGTTTCAATGTTTAGATGTTTACTGTTGCACCGAGGGACTGAGAGAAACGCAATTTCGGTCCTGTGTATGTCCTGCACTGTACATATTGCAGATCTGACAATAAAGTTGACTTTGACTTTGACTTTGAAGATGGCAGGTCAGGACTAGCTGGTGGGAAATGCTAATATTACAATGGAATGCAAGAAGTTTGATCGCTAACGGACAGGAACTTAAAAGTTATATTGAGGGTCTTAAAGAGCAGCCAGAGATTGTTTGTGTTCAAGTAACATGGTTAAAACCGTCACTAGACTTTGTGATTAAAGGATTCGATGGTGTAAGAAGAGATCGACAAGAGGGGGGTGGGGGAGGGGCTGGTATATTTGTAAAGCAAGGAATACAATATCAGGTTTTAGGGAAAGGTAAAGACCTTGAATTTATAGTAGTTGAAATATGGGGACAAGAAGAAAAATAATTAAAATAATACATTTTTATAATCCATGCAAAACATTATCATTCAAAGTTAATGGGGGAGTTAATTGAATATTTGGAAGGTAAAGTAATTTGGTGTGGGGATTTTAATGCTAATAATACATTGTGGGGTAAGAGTAGTGATAAAAATTGACAAGTTATAGAAGAAGTCATGGAAATGAAAAATCTTGTGTGTATTAATGATGGGAAGGGAACGAGAATCAATGTGAGAACAGGTATGGAGTCAGTCATAGATCTGACAATTGTTTCAAATTGTTTGGCAGGTGTTTGTGAGTGGAGCATCAACAAGTAATCTACAATAGACCGTGATCTTTATCCCATTTCAATAAGAACAGGATTGATCTTAAATAAGAAGAATATTAAAATAAATAAAAAAAATGGAACTTTAAGAAGGCGGATTGGATTAAATTTAGGTTTTTGAGTCAAATAAACTGAAAGTTATGCACCATAACTCATGTTCCCTGAAGGAAGGGAACGAGGTGCAACATATTGCTATGGGAAATTGCGCCCCCGCGCGATTACCTGAAGGAATAAATTCACGCCTTTACGGCAGCGTCACCCCAGAGACCCCGCCCTCTGGGTACTTAAGACGCGGACGCCCATCCTACTTTCTCCAAGTGCACTTCACCGAGTTTCAGCATTGAAAAGGGCCAACTGTGTTGCACCTCGTTCCCTTCCTTCAGGGAACATGAGTTATGGTGCATAACTTTCAGTTCCCTTATCAGTCACTCGGTGCAACATATTGCTATGGGAACGTAATTCATTCACGCCCTTGAAATGCTAATTAAAATGCATGCTTGTGAGAACTTCTGCCTTTATACATTAGGCATCTCTCGGCCACTCTCTACAGCGTACCGTATTCGTCTGTATTTAATACGCTCCTGTGTATAATACGCTTTGACCAATTATTGGAAATAAACCAGAAAAAAACATACATAATACGCTTCGGTGTTTAACCCTAGGATGCATGAATGACCAATACCTACACTCTTCCATGAGTGGGGTCAAAAATGACCCCAATTAGAATCAATGTGTTTTTGCAATGAATTTAAATTATGTCTTTAATTTTGGTCAAAAGGTGATTATATTTATTATATTTGGGTCAACAAAAGACTGATTTTACATTTAACATGCTTATTCATAACTTTTTATATCATTTTTTCCACACGAAATAACATCAAAAATCTTCAAAAATTATTGCTAGAATGTCCATCTGTCTGAAGGACAAAAAAGAGAATGAACATACAACCAGAACACTGTACACTCACATGTGCCCACACAAACATATTCTCTATTCACTGTGGGCAGTTGTCACAAACTATTTGCTTTTGGCTGTGACCATTGCACACTGTAGTACTGCATTTCCTGCACCAATTGGTGGCTTTGCAGTCTTTGTTTCTTGGACACATCTGGCAACTCTTTCTCTTCTGTTGGCCCTCTGTGCCTCTCTCCTGTTACTTGTTTGCAACTTTTGTCACTCCACATCTTCCAGTTGCTTCAGTGATGTCAGTTGGTAGGTTCAGGGTACCTTGGGTTGTGTAGAAAACTCCCAAAGAGCACACACATTGGTACATTCCAGTTCTTCTCACTTCGTGCAAGAATGGTCACTCCAATGAAGGCCATGAGCTCCTCTTTGCTTAGATTTTTCCACTCTTTTCCTCTGCTTATTGCGACTCTTCTTCCCTCCATGTTTGTTCATGTCAACATCTCTTCTAATATACTATCCATCCATCCATTTTCTTTTACCCACTTCTTTCATTTTTGGGTCACGGGGGTCGCCGGTGCCCATGTCCAGTAATCACTGTGCATGGGGTGGGGTACACACTGGACCGGTTGCAAGTCCATCACAGGGCCACATAGAGACAAACCACCATTCATTCTCTCACTCACACCTAGTGTCAATTTAGAGTTACCAATCAGTCTACATGTATGTTTATGGTCTGTGGGAGGAAACCAGAGTTCCTGGAGGAAACGCATGCACGGAGAGAACATGCAAACTCCACCCAGAAAGGCACACAGATTTGAACCAGGGACCTGCTCACTGAGAGGCAGCAGATCTACCAGTTGCACCACCGTGCTGCTATGCTATCAATGATAAACAGCTTTCATGCATCTATTGGAGAGATAGTGCTAAACCCAGGTGCAGGCCCTGACCGACTTCTCAGTAAATTGTGGCTTGGTGTTAAAAGAGGCATACAGATTTTTAAAATAATTTATATATATTATAATATATATAATACTATATGATAGGCTACCTAACAGGTTTGCATTTGTTACAAGGAATTATGAATACAGTGAGTCTCTACACAACAAATGCAGTATTATCAGCTGGCTTACTAAGCTAGTGTAATGTTAGCTAGCTTAAGTACTAACATTATTTTGTAGTTGGCTAAGAGTGTCTACTTTGTTGACCAACATGATATTCTATCACAGTAAAGTCATGGAGTTGGTAAATGAAGATAATACATGTATGCTGCTGTGTCAAACTGACCTCCTAGTGGTGAGACTGCAGGTATCAGATGTGTAAATGAGACAGAAAATGTATCTTGACAGTCACAGTTGGTAAGAATCAAAGGTTCCCAAAGAAAACCCTTGAGATTCTATAGGAAATGCTTGGGGTCATTTTTGACCCCACTCATGAAAAACTGGGGTAGTGACACAAAAACTGCAATTTCTGAAAATGTATAAAAACATTTAAAAATTCAAATGGCTTGAAGTCACAAACATGTTTTATGAGGAATACCTGGAATATGGAAGAGTAAAAACTTTTAATTTCAGAGTTTTTGAAGAATAACAACCCTCGGGGTCATTTTTGACCCCACTTATGCATCTAAGGGTTAACACTAGCTCTACCAGTTTTTGTCAAAATGACAATTTTACCTATAAAACCCATGGGATTGTCAAACTGACAAATTGAATTAGCATTTTTAAAGCCATTGGTATGTATATGAGGCCATTCCATTCTGTTGGCGGGGAGGAGGCCTTGGGGCATATTTATATAGTCAGGTAAATCCAGTGGTGGAGAAAATACTCAAACACTGTACTTAAGTAAAAGTGCAAATAAACAGACAAAAATATACTCTAGTAAAAGTAGAAGTACCATATTAATATTTTTACTTAAGTAAAAGTAAAT
The DNA here is from genome assembly GCA_038048925.1 of Garcialebias charrua. Taxonomy (NCBI): domain Eukaryota; kingdom Metazoa; phylum Chordata; class Actinopteri; order Cyprinodontiformes; family Rivulidae; genus Garcialebias; species Garcialebias charrua. The sequence goes on along the minus strand of JBBPBX010043373.1, from coordinate 7,113 downwards.
AAGTACTTGCTTTTAAAAATACTTAAAGTATTAAAGTAAAAGTAATTGCTGAATGTATTACCTAATGCAATGGCCTACAATACCATAAAGTGACAAAAATATACTCTAGTAAAAGTAGAAGTACCATATTAATATTTTTACTTAAGTAAAAGTAAATAAGTACTTGCTTTTAAAAATACTTAAAGTATTAAAGTAAAAGTAATTGCTGAATGTATTACCTAATGCAATGGCCTACAATACCATAAAGTGTGTGATATATATATATATATATATATATATATATATATATATATATACATATATATATATATATATATATATATATATATATATATATATATATATATATATATATATATATATATATATATATATATATATATATATATATATATATATATATATATATATATATATATATATATATATATATATATATATATATATATATATATATATATATGTATATATATATATATATATGTATATATATGTATATATATATATATGTATATATATATATGTATATATGTATATATATATTTATAAGTATATATATATATATTATATATATACAGGTAGTCCCCGACTTACGAGCGAGTTCCGTTACAACGAGGCGCTCGTAACATGGAAATCTCGTAATTTGGAACGGCCGCCACGTGTCTCGTAAGTCCGGAATTTCGCTCGTAAGTTGGAACGGTTTTGCTAGCGCGACTACAAACACTCGTTTTTCATCGAAAAACCGCTTATGAGTGCATAAAAATGATCGGAAACGTGTGTCCACATGTTTAGCTAACGGACTGTGGTGAAAAAACACAGAAAAACTCAGTATTTTTTGCGTTTTTTCCAAAAATTTGCCAGCTCGTAAGTCCGGATGCTCGTAGGTCAGAGCGCTCGTAAGTCGGGGACTACCTGTATATATATATATATATATATATATATATATATATATATATATATATATATATATATATATATATAATATAAATAGCTTGGTCCGCATTGCCGGCAGTAAGTCAGGCTCGTTTCCGGTAAAAGTTGGACTCCGCCAAGGTTGCCCTTTGTCACCGATTCTGTTCATAACTTTTATGGACAGAATTTCTAGGCGCAGCCAAGGTGTTGAGAGGATTTGTTTTGGTGACCTTAGAATCGCTTCTCTGTTTTTTGCAGATGATGTGGTCCTACTGGCTTCATCAGTTCGTGATTTACAATTTTCACTGGAGCGGTTTGCAGCCGAGTGTGATACGGCCGGGATGAGGATCAGTTCCTCCAAATCCGAGGCCATGGTCTTGAGCCGGAAAAGGGTAGCATGCCCTCTCCGGGTCGGGGAGGAGGTCCTGCCCCAAGTGGAGGAGTTTACGTATCTCGGGATCTTGTTCACGAATGAGGGAAAACTGGAGCGTGAGATCGATAGGCGGATAGGTGCAGTGTCCGCAGTGAAGCGGGCGCTGTACCGGTCTGTCGTGGTGAAGAGAGAGCTGAGTCAAAAGGCAAAGCTCTCAATTTACCGATCGATCTACGTTCCCACCCTCATCTATGGTCATGAGCTTTGGGTTATGACCGAAAGAACAAGATCTCGGATACAAGCGGCTGAAATGAGTTTTCTCCGCAGGGTGTCTGGACTCTCCCTTAGAGATAGGGTGAGAAGCTCAGTCATCCGGGAGGGACTTGGAGTAGAGCCGCTGCTTCTCCACATCGAGAGGAGCCAGTTGAGGTGGCTCGGGCATCTGGTTAGGATGCCTCCTGGACGCCTCCCTGGGGAGGTGTTCCGGGCATGTCCCACCGGGAGGAGACCCAGAGGAAGAGCCAGGACGCGCTGGAGGGACTATGTTTCTCGGCTGGCCTGGGAACGCCTTGGGATTCCCCTGGAGGAGCTGCACCAAGTGGCTGGGGAGAGGGAAGTCTGGGCCTCCCTACTTAGGCTGCTACCCCCGCGACCCGACCCCGGATAAGCGGAAGAAGATGGATGGATGGATGGATGGATGGATGGATGTTTTTGCTACTTTTCTATTGTTTATTGTTTAATGTATGTGTTTCATTGGCCTCGAGGCTCAATAAGATTTACCTGACTAAATAAAGGTTGAATGAAAAAAATAAAAAAATAAAATTCAGTGTAACATTATTTTTGATCAAAGCTTGTAAGAACCCCCCCACCTACAGAGCAACAAGTCTCTGGTGAAAGCAACTCTCTGTAGGAGCAAAATGCTGTTGGAATGTGGGGTAATTTGTGGGGGGGTGTATGTAAATTGAATGTTCTCTGTGTGAGGGGGATCTTTTGTTTTGACCTACTGGAGAAGATTATGCTGGGAGAAGATTCTCAGGAGGGGATGTTTACCCACAAACAAAGACATCCACCCCCAGGCTCAAGACACCTAATGAAAGAATTGTCATTTTGACAAACTCATGGCAGTTCTAGCGTTTTTTTTTTCCCCTGGGTTTGCTAGTGTTAATACGTATCTATTATGCGTCACCGCTATGCGACAGCGCCTCGTTTGCCCTGCTTAAAATGGCGGCCACAGAAGCGAGCGAGCACCGATGGACTTCACAAGATTAACAATGTAAAAACAATTATTTCTTTGTGAGAAAAAAAAATATTTCTTAGCTTGACTTTATAGCACACGGGCTCTTGAGCTTAACCAAACTAACGAAATGTTCAAATCAGCTGGATTTTAAAAAGTAGTTCGCCGATTTTTATGCAGGCGGGTGGGACGCTTTCTTTCTTTAAATTTAGCTAAATAAACGCTTAAAAAATATATTTCTCAGCTGACTTTATAGCGCACGGGCTCCTGAGCTTAACCAAACTAACAAAATGTTCAAATCAGCTGGATTTTAAAAAGTAGTTAGCCGATTTTTATGCAGGCAAGTGGGCGCTTTCTTTCTTTAAATTTAGCTAAATAAACGCTTAAAAATATATTTCTTAGCTGACTTTATAGCACACGGGCTCCTGAGCTTAACCAAACTAACGAAATGTTCAAATCAGCTGGATTTAAAAATCTGCGGTGTGGTTTATGAGTTACGGTATCTTGCTAACAAAAATAGCGAACCTCACAGCTAAATGCAGCTACATCCAGAGCAGGGGGCGGGCAACGACAGAGTCAGTCCGACCAGAGGAGGCTTTTTTCCGACACATGAGCTAGAAATGCTCTGGAAGTGTCCGCTAGCGGACAAAAGTGGTACTGCACCATTTTTAGGCCAAAATAAAAAACAGCGAATCAGAGCCAAAAATGGGTCTAAAAATATGGGAAAAAATCCATAGATAATACGCTTCTGTGTATAATACGCAGGACATTCAAATGAGCAAAAATACTGCGTATTATATACCGACGAATACGGTATGTAGAGGGCACAGCCTGAGAAGGAACGTCACATGCAGAAACATCAACCTGATGTTACCACTAGACATATTGGTGGAACTCCAGCTAGAGGCAGCACAAACGTGCTCCATTGGAACAATTGCTCACCATCTCCTACTTCCCTAGATAATTTGGGAAGCAGGAGGAAAAAGATCAAAGAGAAGAAAAAAACTTAAGCCACTGACATATCAGATGGCATCATTCAGGTATAAACTCAGATTATACACAGGGTGACCTTTGGCCCCTCAGGGGCAAATCTTTGTACACACAGGGCACACATACGAGCCTAAAATGTCCCCTATCTGTTCATTGAACAGATAACTTCTTAGGACTGTCAAAGGGACCCATCCTGATGTTGGAGACCTGTTAGTGAGGGGGGTGGGGGTGGAATCCCTTCCTTAGTACGTCCCTCATGTAAGCATGTGCACCAAGGGTTTCCCCTTTTTATGTTGTTTCCCCCCCCCCTTTTTTTTTAAAGGAGAAACAGTCAGGCCTTAGGCTATCAGTATCAGGGAGAGGGCTCCCTTGCGTACACGTTCCAGTGTCACCTGAATCAGAGGGACAGGTGGAAAAGCATAATACAGCACCCCTGCTGGCCAATCATGGGCCAAAGCCTCTGTTCCCAATGGAGCGTCTGTTTCCTTCAGAGAGAAGTAGAGGTCACATTGAGAGCTGGCCCTGCATGCGAACAGGTCTACAGAGGCTCTCCCGTATCGTGACCAGACCTGATCCACGACCCGTGGGCTCAGCCTCCATTCCAATGCCAAAAGAGGCCCTCATGAGAGGGTATCTGTCCCGTAGTTCAGTTCGCCCGGAATATGAGTCACCCTGAGTGACAATATTCTTGGGGCACACCACATGAGCAGTCTCTGTGTCAGACCTAAGAGAGCCCGAGGCCGTGTCCCCCCTTCCCTGTTGATGAAGGACACCGTGGTTCTGTTATCTGATTTCACTAAGACATGCTGTCCAGCAATCAGACCTTTCGCAAAAAAGTATTTTACTGACAGGAATACGGCCAACAATTCCAGGAAGTTGATGTGTAATCTCGCTTTCTGCTCTTTCCAAAGGACATGGGCAATCTGATTTCTGCAGACTGCCCCCATCCTGTTTTCGAGGCATCTGTCGTGATGACCACACGGGATGACACCCGTCCCAACGGGACCCCTTCCTTGAACACGGACAAGTCTCTCCAAGGTTCTAGGGCCCTCAGGCACTCTGAACCGATTCTAACTTTTCCTGCTCGCCCAAACGGGGCAGGTTGTGTTTGTTGGTTTAGCCATATTTGTAAGGCCCGCATTTTCAACAAAGAGTGTTGCACATAGGGTATGGCTGCCGCCAAGAGACCTAAGAGGCGTTGGCATGTTTTTAGGGAGATCCGTTGATTCAGTCTAAATTTTGCCAGGCAATGGCGAATTGAGGAAATGCGTTCCTCCGAGAGCCATGCTCTGTACCAGATGGTGTCAACCTGTACTCCCAGAAATACGGTAACCCGTGATGGAGTCAGGTCGCTCTTCTACAGGTTTACGACAAAACCGTGAGCCTCCAGGGGAGAGATCACCCTGCGGGAGTGTGACTGAGCCTGTATTCTGCTTCCGGCCAGAATCAGGAGGTCATCCAGGTAATTCATAATTCTGACCCCTTGATTCCTGAGAGAGGCCAGTGCTGCATCCAGACATTTAGTAAATGTAGGTGGAGCAGTCTTTAAACCGAAGGGTAAAGCCTTAAATTCATATGCCTTTCCCTCGAATGCGAAGCGGAGGTATTTTCGGTGTCTCCTCCACACGCTCATGTGGAAATCAGCATCTTTTAAATCCACTGTACATGCATAGTCTCCTGGTCTCACAGACTGGAGGACCTGTGTGAGTATCTTGAACTTAAAAGTTCTTATTCTCTTGTTCAGCGTTCTGAGATCGAGGATCAGCCTCAGGGATTGATCTCTTTTGGGCACTAGGAAGTACTTACTGTAGTGACCGGAGCGTAGTTTGTGTTTCGGGACAACACTTATTACTCCTTTCTGTAGCATTGTTGAAACTTCCTCCCTCAGCACGTGTGCACGTGCTGGGTTGATATTCGATTGCAGCACCCCCGTGAAGGGGGGGCCGTCCCTTGATGAACTGCAACCTGAGCCCATGACGCACCGTCGTCATGATCCATTTGTTTGGCAGACATGCCTTCCAGGCCTGCGCATGTGCTGTGAGCCTGGAAGGCATGTCTATTTGTCATTTTCATGTGTGTGTGCGGGAGGGATGGCCTTTGACCCCTCTCACGTGCTCTCGAGCAAGCTGGTCTGTCCAACAGAGGACGTCGCGAGGTCTGACTGTCTCAGGAAGAACTCGTGCGTCCTACTGCAGTTCATAGTCTGACCTAGCAGTTTGTGTTTCACAAAAATGGGGCTCGAGTCAAGAACCAGGGCAGTCTGTGCTTTGGTACTTTAATTTTTGTGTATGTATGAAACAGTGCTTGTTTTTATTACACATACAGTAGATGGGTCATGTTTATTGCGCACACACAAGTCACCAGTTCCTTGTAGCGTTTTACAAGCGAAGACTGGGCTCAAAGAGTTCGGTTCCCGTACTACATGGGCGGGCAACCCTGTAAAATTATGAATTCATCCTGTTTCATCAGGCCCGAATCTGCTTCCCACCTGGGTTCACCGAAGAGGTCCTAGGCTGAGCCGCCTGGTGCTGAAAAGGCTCTCCGTCGCCCGCAGGTCTCTTCTGCGGAGGGCAACGTATGGCCTCCCTGGGAGGGGGGGGGTAAAACTTTTCCTTGGCAACCCCTCACAGAGGGCTTCCGCCTGTTTACGCCTTTGCTCCAGCCTGGCCTGGATGCATTCCAGAGCTCCCCCGAAGAGTCCCGTCGGCTCGATTGGGTGCCGAAGAAAAAGGGACCTCTGGCCTTCCGGGAGGTCCGTTAAAGTCATCCACAGGTGACGCTGGGCGACAACCATTTCCGCCATTGCGCTGCCCTGCGTGATGGCTATTGTCCCCATCATGCGGAGCACAAAGTCAGAGGCCCTGCGGGCCTCCTCCAGGGCCTCTTCCGTGGCCTGTTCGTTTGTTGTGTTGTGTGTTTGTTGTTACCTGGAGCACATCCTGGGAGCAAGACATCTTGTGAGATTGCGCATGAGATTGTGTATACTAATATTTTCAAGACTTTAAGAAAACCTCTACAAACCATTTTTCATCATGAAATAATTTTAGTTCAAAGGCATGAAAGGCAGCAGATGTAATGCATTCCATCAAGACATGCGAGGCCTTCATTAAAAAAAACTCAATATTGAACTGTTTTCTTGTTTTACTCACATAAACACCTTTATATAGTATAGGATACACGTCTCCGTTACAGCTGAAATAAAACTTCCTCAGAGCTTCTTTTGAGATCATGGTTGAGTAACCTTTAAATACCATCAGCCTTCACTCCGACAGATTTGAGCTGAAATGTGTAATTCTTCGGGGCAAGTCTTTTACTTGCTGACTGTAAATATAAAAAGAACCAACGGCGGCCACACATTAAAATAAATGAGCACCCTTGTGGTTCAGCTGTTTGAGTAGTTGCTTTATAAACCAAGGCCGAGTCCTCGCTGCAGCAGCCTCAAGTCACATTTTCACTATGGCATTTTATTGTTCGTCATTCTAACTCTTTTGTAGCAACTTCCTGACAAACAAGGGCTCCTAAAAATGGTGAAATATTCTGAAAAATAATGGTAGCAGTTTGTTGTGTCTAGGTTCATGCAAGTGAGAAACAAAGAAAAGGGTTT
>JBBPBX010043372.1:16747-27953 GCA_038048925.1 Garcialebias charrua | reverse complement strand
GAGAGGGCACGCTACCCTTTTCCGGCTCAAGACCATGGCCTCGGATTTGGAGGAACTGATCCTCATCCCGGCCGCATCGCATTCAGCTGCAAACCGCTCCAGTGAAAGCTGTAGATCACGAGCTGATGAAGCCAATAGGACCACATCATCTGCAAAAAACAGAGAAGCGATTCTAAGGCCACCAAAACGGATCCTCTCAACACCTTGGCTGCGCCTAGAAATTCTGTCCATAAAAGTTATAAACAGAATCGGTGACACCGATTCTGTTTACTCTGCACTCAGAAACACTAAATATATTTTTTTTAATTATTTTTTCTGCATGCATCAGCTCCAACACCCCTCAGAGCTGATGAAGCTGATGCTCTGATGAAGATCTTAAAACAGTCAAAACCATCATAAAAAAAAAAAAATCACCTCAAATCTATTTTTAGAACCTCTCCTAAAAATGGTGCATGACGTCCTGGGGCACGGCGCTAGTGATAGCTGCCAGACAGGCAGGCGTGCGCGCGCGTGCACGTTTTGCATTCAGACTCATTCTGATATTCCACGTTATGCTGCAGCGTGCACACAGATGCATTATAGTGTCTGGAGCCAAAAAGGAATATGGGAGCTCCGCTCGTACACGCACGCGCACCCAACCATCAATGACTGCAACGGAAGGTCACGAGCACAGAGCACCGCAGATTTCAGATGGGGGTACCAGCCCCACTGCTGTGCCTGCTGGGGGGTGTGGGGGGGTAGTGTCCCCCCCACACCCCTCCAAAACCCCCAACCGAAAAGGAAGGGGGTGTCCTACAAATAGTAGGACCGCGCCACAGACACACAACAACAAAAAAAGAGATAAAATTACCCGCTTCTTGTCTTCTTCTCCCCCCTGAAGAAACTGTTTCGTCTTGATGTTCTTGTAAAGTTGCCTTCTTTCTTCCAGGGTTTCCCCCCTTTCCTCTTCTCCCCCAGTCAGCCTTGGCGCGCGCTCTATTCCTCGGTTGGCATGGTTATTAGCCTTCTGTCGGCAGCTTCGTCCTCGCGCTGCACATCCTCGGCCTCTCATTGGACGCGCGTGTCATTCTGCTCGTCTGACGTCAGAAGGCTCCGCTCCCACAGTCACCGTGTGAATCACGGCGAGCTCCCCCACGCTCTCACCTTCACCGAAACCCACTCCACTCACGATATGTTCGCCGGTTTCATCAGCAGCACGGAGGTTTGTTTTTGCGGTGTTGTCGTCATCAACAGAGTTGGAGTGACGGAAAAAGAGACAAACTGTCACAAAGTCACTGAGAAGTGGACTCTTCTTGTGCGTGGTGCACCGGGTTCGTGTATGAAGGGTGGAATGTGCCAAGATCTAAAGAGGCACGCGAAGTTTGTGTGGCAATCTGGAACAGCTGCTTGCGAAGCTCAGCACAGAAGTGAACTGCAGATGTTCAAGTTTAATATTTATATGTCTTACATGCGCGTAGCCAGGATTTTATGAGGGGTGGTTCGTCTAAAAAAAAAGTGGACCTGGAAAGAGTAACACTTGTTTCCATTTTCCCTTTATTTATCCAGGTAGTCTCATTGAGCCACGAGAACTCATTTTCAAGAGAGACCTGTTTAGGGAGCAGATGTGGGGGTTAAGGGCCTTGCTCAGGGGCCCAGAGTGGGGTGAATGAGGGTGGAGGAAGGTGTGGGTGTTTCACCTTTTTCCACCCACATTTTTTGATGTTGTCGGTACCGGGGCTTGAACCGGCAATCTTACGATCACCGTCTCTAACCACTGCGCCACCACTCCCCCAACACGCCTCGTGGTTCACTGGAAGCGCGTCGGGTTGCCATTCCAAACTTTTTCTTGACTCGGGTTCGATCCTCTCTTGGTTGAACTCGAATCGTCGAAGTGGGCAATATTTCAACTTATTTTACGTTTGTCTTTTATTGGATTCAAAAAAAAGGGAGTTTGTGTTAACCACAGGCATATTAAGTCTATGGTGTTAACCGGTTCAACATTAGCGGCATCTCCATACCTTCTCTTTCCACCTCTCTTAACACATAACTTGTGTTGTGCGGGAGTTGTAGGCAGGACTTCAGAGGCAAAGTGGGCGGTTCATTCGAACCCCCCGAACCCCGCCTGGCTACGCGCATGTCTTACCTTAGAAAGAGCACCAAACAAAAAGTTCAAGACAGTGGTGAGACCAGCCAGGGGCGATTCTAGAATCTGACATTTAAGGTGGACAATATAGGCCTAAATTAATATCTCAATATTTTAAGATAAATCGTGATATACAGGTAGTCCTTGACTTACGACGGAGAACCGTTCCTACGCGGCGGCGTAAACCAAATTTCGGCGTGAGTCGGAACATACGTAAATACTGCACCTTATACGTACAGTACTGTATTTTATCCTAACACAGTACCCTACATAATTATCAAAAAACACATACCTTTGAGAGCCATAATGAAGGGAAAAAAGAGTTAATTTCCTACTGATATGTTGGTGAAGCCATTTCCTCCATCCCTCCTCCGTATTTTCTATTGCGTTTATGACGTAAAACCGCCGTCCATCTCAGTCCATCTGTCGTATTCCGTTCCGTTTATGATGTAAAACAGGGTTCATAGTACAGTTTTGTTTTTTGAATGTCCAGAGGACCAGACTTAGCTTTTTTAGAGAGTAATGTGTAGCATTCCTCCGCCGCTACGTTTAATACGTAAAACCGGAAACTGCGTAACTCGGCTTTTCAAAATAAAATTTCAAAATATTTTTTATGGTAGATGCGCTATAACCACAAAACATCATAACGCGAGACCGTGGTAACCCGAGGACTACCTGTATATTTTTTTCTTTCCATACAGTAATAACAAAAATATATTTCAGGGTCCAAACTTTGTCCCAGTTGTCACACAGGCACTGTTATGTACCTTGGAGATAAGACAGTTTTAAAAAAACATCATTACTTTGTTTAGGTTGGCTGCAGTCTGCTAAACAAACAGTAGCAACCTACTGTAGCACCTTTTTTTTACCCAGCCTGCTTCAATCAGGCTTGATTAGGCAGAGCAGCTGCAAAACTGTAGATCCTGCCTATAAAACGTTTAGGCTGTGGTCATGAAGAGCACGGAGGTTTGATGCATGAAACAGGGGTTTGCTGCATGAAATGGAGAAACTGAGCTTCTGTGGAGTTATCTGAAACAGATTGTGGGACCAGGGATGTTCTCGTCCACCCTGGTCATTTTGGTGAGTACTCCTGAAGGGAGTTGTGTTTTGAGCTAAAGCTCTTGAGGTTTGGTGCTGTTTAAACAGCTCATGTAGAGTCAGGGTGCTCTTGTAACAGCTCTAGTGCTTACTAGGGTTGTGTGAAGCTAGAGTAAGCTAGTGGAGGCTAGTGGAAGCTGTATGAATCAAGTTTAAGCTTGTTTGAGGCTAGTGTAGGAAACACTAGATGTCAGCTGAAGTTCATCTTGGAACCCGTTGAAGATACACTTAAGGTAAATCGTAGTGTTGAGTGACAGCCTTGGTGCTGTAAGGTGTACAGACATTACCCTCTCCATTTGTTTGTGAGTTTGCTCCTAGGGGAGTAGTAGTTGAGCTGTTTAAGCTCTCAAAGGGACTCTGACTGTTTTGATTAGAGTTCTGTGTAGGTTGAAGTACCTTAAGTGCTAGTTGAAACTTTGGCCTAGACTTAGAGGTGTGGGCCTGTGCCACTGAGGCCTGTTTGAGTTAACTTTGGAGACACTGAGGGCAGTGTTTGGACAGCTGTCCAAGAGGAGGACAGCTAGGGTTAACAGTGAGTGTCTGTTACCTTTTTCTCTTTTTCTTTTATTTGTACTTTTGACTGTGTGAGTGCTGGTAGTCCTATTTTTGCCTTTTGTTTGTGTAGAGGGACTTTTGTAAGGTAGATCGTCACCTAGGGAGACACGACGGCCCTGTACAGGGTTGGGTTTTCCTGGGTGGCGTTTTATTATTTTTGGCCAGACTCTACGGTCCACCTTTCTGTTCTTACTTTAATTTTTTCTTTCCTTATGGATGCTGAACCAGAAGCGGACGCTCCAGTCCTGGTGGGAGAAGCCTGGGTGGACCTTACCAGCCTGGAGTTGTTTAGTTTAGGTTCAATAAAATTTCATTTGATTCTTTTTCTGTGTCCAGTGTCCACTTTGTATGTTTTGGCCTTTACGGGTCGTAACAGGCACATTTATTAACAACAGCTGTAACTGCACAAAATAAATAGCTAAAAAATAACCAGAGTATCCCGTGAGATGGAGCTTTAACTCATACATCAGGAAGAGCTTCGAACACGTTCCGGGGGAGGCAGGTAACATTGGGTCCAAGTGGGCCATGTTCCGTGACTCTATTGTCGAGGTGGCTTGTCGGAGCTGTGTGTGCAAGGTTGTTGGTGCCTGTCATGGTGGCAACCCTCGAACCCGGTGGTGGACACCGGCAGTGAGGGATGCTGTCAGGCTGAAGAAGGAGTCCTATTGGGCCTTTTTGGCTTGTGGGACCCCGGAAGCAGCTGATAGGTACCGGCAGTCCAAGCGGCATGCGGCTCGGGTGGTTGCTGAGGCAAAAACTCGGGCATGGGAGGAGTTCGGAGAGGCCATGGAGAATGACTTCCGTACGGCTTCGAGGCGATTCTGGTCCACCATCCGGCATCTCAGGGGGGGAAAGCGGTACGCGACCAACACCATTTATGGTGTGGTGTGCTGATGACCTCAACTCGGTATGTTTTGGGTCGGTGGGCAGAATACTTTGAAGACCTCCTCAATCCCACCGGCATGTCTTCCACTGAGGAAGAGGAGCCTGGGGACTTTGGGTCGGGCTCTCCAATCTCTGTTGCTGAGGTCACCGAGGTGGTTAAAAAGCTCCTCGGTGGCAGGACCCCAGGGGTGGATGATATTCGTCCAAAGTTTCTTAAGGCTCTGGATGTTGTGGAGTTGTGTTGGCTTATACAACTCTGCAATATTGCGTGGCAGACTGGGGTGGTTGTCCCACTATTCAAAAAGGGGGACCATAGAGTGTGTTCCAACTACAGGGGGATCACACTCTTAAGCCTCTCTTGTAAGGTCTATTCGGGAGTTCTGGAGAGGTGGGTCCATCGGATAGTCGAACCTCAGATTCAGGAGGAGCAGTGCAGTTTTCGTCCTGGTCGTGGAACACTGGACCAGCTCTACACCCCCAGCAGGGTGGAGGGTGTGTGGGAGTTTGCCCAAGCAGTCTACATGAGCTTTATGGACTTGGAGAAGGCGTTTAACCGCGTCCCTCAGGAAGCTCTGTGTGGGGTACTCCAGGAGTATGGGGTACCAGGCCCTTTGATACAGGCTGTTAGGCAGTGGCGCTTCTACACCAGTTTTGCTGAGGGGGCCTGGCTGGGGCCGGAGGTTTTGTCAGAGAGGCACATTCAATTTATTATTAATTTATTATTTTATTAATTTATTATTTTAATTTATTTATTTATTGCATTTTTATTGTAATCAGTACATTCTTTCATTGTATTCTAAAGTGCTATGTATTCTAAGACTGCAAATTACAGGTAGCTAAAGCTAGTAGTGTTGTAACGGTACACATGGGTGTACCGAACCGTTTCGGTACGGCACATTCAGTTCGGTCCACGTGTGTACAGTTTTGGTCATTTTTTTCACTCATTAAATTTTATTAACAAGAGATTATCCACTGCAAAACTAAAATTCCTAAGCGTGTTTCAGCGACAAGGGGTTCAGTGTCTTACCCAGGGACACTTTGGCATGTGACTACTGGTGGAGTCAAAGTCAAACCCCCAACTCTTGCATTGGAGGACGTCTGCTCTAACCACTGAGCCACAACCACCAAACGTGTGACTTTGCAATCCCAAGTCAGCTGCCCTACCACGGCTATGAGTTATTTTAAGCAAACTGCAACCCAGCTGAACAAAGTGTGTCATAAAATAAGTGTGCAAGTTTAATAAAGTATTGTAGCTTTGTTTCACTGTGATAATTTTTTTAAGAGTTGTTCTATAAACCAGAAAAACAATAAATAATAGGCTCTCATTGAACTATAATGAGGAACTGCCTCAGCGACACCTTACATGGGTCCAGATGAACCAAAAATGCACCTTATGTTTCTTAGTTGTGGAAACTATAAACTACTTATTTATATTATGAATTGATTATTACAACAACAACAAAAAAGTGAACTGCATAAAATATTACTATTTCCTTTTGTTGAGAACTTTATAATTGTGTAAATATGATAAAAGCAAAATCTGTCTCAACTGCACAGTTTGCCATGAATTTAAACAACACATTTTGTAAATAACTGGGGGTTAAAAAGCATGTTTTTCATTATTGCTTTAATGGAATTAAAGAAAAACTCACAAAAAGGACAGTATGGTAAATGTCATCTTCATATTAAAAAACAGATTAATTTTATTTTTTTTACCAGGGTAGCACAGTGGTTACAGCTGCCACCTCACAAATGAAGCAGTGACAAAGCTGATAGACAGTCCTGAAGTATTAATCATAAGTATTATTCAGTTAAATTAAACAATGCTCAATTCATATGTTAATTAAATGTTTACACATAAATGATTACCAAATTATTAATGGTCTCCCTTGGCCAGTACTCTGTGGCACGTTCCATCCTTCATATGCAGCAAGCAGCCAATGCAGACCAGTGCCAAGCAGGGATGGTGCTTATGCAACTTTAGAGCTGCTGGATATCCTGCTGCATCAGCTCAGGGAAGCGCACGTGCACCCTCGTGCACACACACTGAGCGCTTTTATGGTGTGGTCCTTTATGTGTCACCGTGCGTAAAGGCTGCCAACCACCAGCTTTGTTCACACAGTGGTGTGTCAGCAGAAAGCTGCTTTGCATCGCCGTACTATAAAAACGAACTGAACCACAGAAAGGTCTACTGGTGCGTACTGGTGTGGTCAGAGTGAACGGGAGGAGTGTGTCTGGTATCATGATGACAATATTATCTGGTCAAAGGACACTTACAGTACATGGATCATCAAAGTTAATCAAATCTCTAAAGCAGGGTTCCATTTTCAAGATATACAAAAAATTTAAAAAGGCTCAAACAGAGGTTGAAATTGTATTCATTTATATTACATACCTGAGTAGCAGTAGTGTTCGTAAAATAAATTGATTTGCCGTTTCTATCTTTAAAATAAAAAAAGAAACAATAAATTGTGCATGTCAAAGCACAGTTTGTCATTAGAATTACTCTAAAATATATATTCACTTCTGGAAAGACAAGATTACTACTACAGTACGTTCACACTGAAGGTCTAAATGCTCCGATCCAGCTGTGCAGTATTTGCCTGGTCCTTCACATTATAAATTGAATGTGACCCTCATCAGACTCCAGCGTGAACGCTCTATGGCCCTGACGTGTAATTTGTGTGCAGAAGATGGGCTGTTGCACGCTGCATTCTGTATTTACAAAAGTAAATTTTAATGCTACATATGTTAGCATGTGTGCAACCAGCGTCAACTAGATTATTACCCAACTTGCTTGTTTTGTCCAATGTTTACATTTGGTTTAGCCTCTTTTCATCTAACCTGGCACATAATTTTATTTCTGGAACGAGAGCAATGTACTGAAAGTAGAAACAAACTCAAGTATTAATGCAAAGTATTATCACATGTTGGTGTAGATTATCAGTCATGCAGGACATGGATTAAAAAAGAAGACTGAGCAATTGGACTTTATTTGATGTTAAAGACATACAGGTCACTAGCTTTAAACTGCACAACAGTGGTATTGACGTATCAATATTTGGATCAGTGCATGTACCCCTTCTTGACTTAAAGTTGGATTAAATGTGACATGACCGTTCAGGTCGCTTTGAAAAACATCAGTTAGTATCTGATTTAATGCCACATATGAAAAAGGCCTGGGTCAGATTTGGTCAAATCAAATTTGTCGCATGCAGATTATCATTTGAAAAATCGCATATGGGAAAATAATTGAATTTGTACCACTTTTGCCTGTGAACATAGCCTTAGGGTGATGCCATGTTTCTGTTCACCACCTCGGAAAAGTTTGGGCTTCCTTGTTTCTTTGACAAGCTCTGTCAAATTGTATAAGTGTACTGTTAACTTATATTATCTTATATTTTAAGGCAGACATATTCCAACACTTGGAAGTGCCTCGTTCCTGGGTATAGGCATTGTTGTACCCGTTTTGTAGTGGTCCGTCTGGGGTACTTCCAGTGCACTTACAAAGATACATACAAGGTATTTATGAGGTAATCACAGGGCGCTTAAAGGGTACTTTGAGGTACATTCACAGTTCCTACTGGGTAAAGAGTGGTTATGAGGCTATATACAGTACAAGTTAGTTAGAAGGGTACATACAGTACTAAAAAGTTTACATAAATTACAGGTACTTAAATGATACTTACATGGAAAGGGCAATTCCAGAGTGCATTTGGGGGTATTTGATTAAAGATACTTACAGGCACATACAATGTAATTTCAAGGTATTTACAAGTTTGTATCGGCGTAATTACAGGAGACCTGTGCAGGGGTACTTACATGGTAATTACAGCATACTTATTGGAATACACTGGATACACACGGGTACTTACAATTTATCTATAGGAGTTGGACTGTTTGTAAGATGACTTGTTACCCTGTGCCCCAGTATGGCTTTATGTCATGCAATGTCACTGTCCCTGGGATTTTTTGATTGACTTTTGTTGTATTATAATGAAAAAAATTTTCAAACTGGGCCCTTCTCTATACCATTTCTGTCATGACACCAGGATAGTTGCTAGGCAAACCATCACACTTTGATAAAAATACAAACATCACTTCCCTAGGAGTCACCAAATGGTAGACCACAGTCTGGATCTAGACTGGTTGTTAGACTTCAATAAAATAATTTAAATTTTAACTGAACACTTTTTCCCGCATTTCATATATTTGAGATTAATGTTTGAGAATAGTCAAAAGGTTTGAATTGGTTTAGCCTCGCGTTCACATGAAAGCAATATTTTAGTAGCCCCAATAAGGTATTTTTGATCAGGTTCTACAGTTTTGAAACACCAGAAGGCCAAAACTCAACATTTTAAAACATCATTGCCCCACCTCTAACCTAATGTACAACCCATGGATGTGCTTTTTGCTGTTTAATATACTGTACTACTGTATATTACAACAGTCCCTCGCTACTTCGCTGTCTTGAGCAGTTTTTTAAATAATTACTAATCATCATCAGCATTGTTTTTGGACCTTGTTAATTGCCTGTGATGTTTTCTGTCAAAGCAGAGCTCCCATGTGTTAAAATACAACTTGATTTCTCTTGAGACATGTTGGAGACAACCATGACACAGTCCAGGTGGTCCGATACATTCTGGAGACGCCTCACTGATGCTTGTGACCACTGAGGTGAAAACCAGGTAAATACCACCTTTTACAAAGTCTATGACAGTCTGTCCTGCAAGTGTTTTGCAATTGTTAAGAAGCAAATTAGATTTTTGGCTATTTAATATTTAATACCCTAACCTAAACATATTGTCAGATCTTTCAATGTTTAAATAATCAATATATTACTGTTAATGAACATTTCAAATTAACTGAAAAGTGAAGAGACTAAAGCATTGTCTTCTCCATCATGCTTTTAATGCAGAACATTTCCAATGTATCTCTTGTAGACAAGCCAAAGACATTTATCTTCCTTTTTTTTTCTATGCTTTTTTCCAACTCTTTTTTTTTCTACTCTTTGGCTCACATTGTGTTTCTTTATCTTTTTTTTAATCATTGTTAAACTCTGGGGGGATATATATATATATATATATATTAGGCATGTAACGAGATCTCGTTGTACGAGGTCTCGCGATATTAAACTCCTGCGATATCTCTCGTTGAGAGGTAACGTTGTCTCGCGAGATGCTAATGCTAATGCTAGCAGAGCCCCTAGCAAGTCAGCGTCACGGACAGCATGGCTTCGCCGGATGAAGTTGCTATAGAAGACGCCCCAACTACTTCTGATGGAGGGTCCCGGTGCCGCAGACGCCTCTACATTGATGGAGGGTCCCAGTGTCCTTCACAGAACACCGGCGCTGCCGACGCTGCCCCGAATGTAAAGACACGCGTGTAAACACCGGTGTTGCCAGATAGAGTCCCACCCACCCAAAGCACTCTTTACCCGCAAAAGTCAGAAGGAAAATCGCGGTGAACCGCCCAATCTGGCAACACTGGTGAGTGACGGCTGTAGATTCTTCTTCTTCTTCTTCTTTGGTTTTTAACGGCAGCTTGCATCCATCATTGTTGCACTACTGCCATCTCTTGGTGCTTATATATTAATTTCTTTTCTCAAATTCTCTTATTGAGTCCAGTATTTTTAAAAAAAACGAAATATCTTTCTTTTCCCTTCATCACTACTCAGCTGAGCAGCGACATCTTCCAACTTTAGTTCCCTATTACAACCAATTTCCATTCTCAATATTCTCCTATGACCCACATATTTCCTGCAATTATTAAAAACATGTTCTATTGTTTCTGAGGCATTACACCAATCACATAAACCAGTAAGATGTTTCCCCATCTTAAAAAGAGTGTCATTTAATAAACTATGCCCAGTTCTTATTCTATTTATAATTATCTCCTCCCTCCTATTTATTCCTCTGAGTCTATTAACATCAACTGTATTTTGTATCCTATATAAATGTCTCCCTTTTGTCTCATTATCCCATCTCATTTTCCATAATTTCTTGCTTTCGTTCCAAACTATACTTTTTCCTTCAGATTTAGTTAACTTTATCAGCATATCAATGTCTACTTTTTTACCAGTTTCTTTAGCCAACTTATCTGCCCTTTCGTTGCCTAATATACCCACATGGGCAGGAGTCCACATAATTACTAGATTTTTATTTTGTTCACATAGTCTTTGATGAATGTAGATTCAGTGCTGATGCGGATATTTATGTTCAATTTTTGGAAAGTCCTGCGTGAATATCTATTTTTTTAAACAAAGTTGAACCTTCTAAGGTCTAAGGAGATTCAATCAGTAAAATGAAGACATCAGTTGAGTTTGTAATACATGTTAAAACAGAATAAAAGCCTTTTTGCGGCATAAAACCGATCTTTGAAGTTTTCTTGAACTAACATTAAAATCTCGTCTCGTTCTCGCGATATCTGTAATTTTCTCGTCTCGTCTCGTGAGTTTTGTGTATCGTTACACCCCTAATATATATATATATATATATATATATTATATATATATACTATTTATATATATATATATATATATATATA
>JBBPBX010043371.1:17691-27953 GCA_038048925.1 Garcialebias charrua | reverse complement strand
TTTTTTGGGCTTGCTTCAAGTTTCTGGATGTTTTTTCAAAGAGACAAGGCCCCGCATCCACGCAAGCATGTTTGTGTCGCATGTCTGTGAACACACATGCGTACTGTTGGTTGAAGAATATTATTGTTTAACCTGATTGTTGGAAAAAGTTGGTTGAAGATTATTATTGTTTACATGGTTTGACTACTGTTGTTTAATCTGATTGCTGGAGATAAGGGGCAGATATAATAAGATTTATTCTTCTTTCTGCCACCTTTCATTTTTTTACATTTTGTACACTATCATTATGAGATTGCCTTGTATTGTTTCTTTTGTAAAAAAATGAACAAATTTAATAAACATAAACATAAACATAAACTAGCCAGCAGAACAATAACCGCAGCCAGGCTGAAATACTAATTTACTTGAAATACGTATTTCTGCAACATTACTGTTTTTGTGGCTGCTTCAGGCAGAAAACAGGCTGAAGGGAAACTGATATTAGATTCCTTGAGAGGTAATTTCTAGCAAGTAGTTTGAGTGAAGCAAGTGATGAGACATTTATTTTTAAAACCAAATGTGGAAATGGAGAACGCCTTGTTTGAATGTTATATTTATTCATTAGATCAGACTCCTATTTCCTGTTCCTCCTTATTTATATCTCAGCTCTTCATTGCACAAATGACTAATGTAAATTTTGAATGGTATCAAAAAACTATAGTGACTCACAATTTTTGTTCTTTTGCCCTTGTTTGTTTTTTTCTTTTACAGAGCTTCCAGCAGTTGCTTCCATCCACTCAACACCAGCTGTACAGACACTTGTTGCTCCACCCATCTCTGTTCAAGTGTTGTCTGACCCTGATGACACGGTAATTAACTGAATGCATGGATACTGTACGTTATTGATCCATTTGGGGAAACATTACAATACAATTTATTTCTACATCTTTTGATTGCACACAAAAATGATAGATAAGAAGTGATATGAGAGTCAGAGTCAGAGAGTCTTTATTGTCATTTGCACCGCATGTGGTACATGAGATGAAAACGAGATTATGTACACGAGGTCCCAGTTACACCCAACAACAAATGAAAGAGAAAAACAGTAATAACATCTAGAACTAACTAAGAAAAGCATCAACTAGTAATACACTAAGCTTAATATAGTGGGAATAAACAGCAGCACGAACATGAGTTTGTATGAGCAGATGGTCACAGATGAACACAGATGAATACAGCAACAAGAAAACAGATCAGCATCAGTATGATGTGATATTTTGCAGTGTTTATTTTTTATTTTATTTTTATTTATTCATGAGTCTAACAGCCTCAGGGTAGAAGCTGTTCCTCAGTCTAGTGGTTCTACACTTGATGCTCCTCAACCTCCGTCCTGAGGGGAGAATGATACCCCTTGATGGTATGCGAAAGGATCAGCTTGATGCCATAAATTGGAAGAGTTGAAATTGTAGAATGAATTATTATGCTGTTTCTTTTTTTAAATGTTTTTTTGTGGTGATATATTTTTATCTCTCTCCAGGTCAAAAGAAGAGGAAGGTTGCAAACACTCGGTTAAACAGGGAGTCGAGTCGCTCACACAGCGTGTTCATCATCAAGCTGGCTCAGGCTCCTCTTGATGGTGACAACATTCTCCAGGTCAGCTGGAACCACAGTCGTAGTACCAACTGAGATGAATTACAGTTTTCACAATTCAGTTTTGTCACTTTTTGATTCGTCAGGATAAGAACCAGGTTACAGTTAGTCAGCTGTGCCTGGTGGACTTGGCAGGGAGTGAGCGCATTGGCAGGACCGGGGGAAAGGGCACACGGATACGTGAAGCAGGTTTGTTATCCAACAGCAGGATCTGATTTTACTCTCAACCTTTGTTTCACTTAACCTAATATAATTTTACTTTACAGGTAACATTAATCAGTCGTTGCTGAATCTGCGGACCTGCATCGAAATACTCAGAGAAAACCAGACGTGTGGCACAAACAAGGTTTGTTTTCAGCCTAAAGATGAACACCACTTACGTTCAGATAAACTGTGTAGTTCATGTTAGATTTCTGTTTATAGATGGTCCCCTACAGAGATTCAAAAGTAACCCATCTGTTTAAAAACTACTTTGATGGGGAAGGAAAGGACAGGATGGTCGTTTGTGTCAATCCAAAGGCAGATGACTATGAGGAGACAATGGTAAGTTGCTCCAACATGATCACTGAGTCCTTATTATACAGACAAAATGTATTTGTTTCGTCAAATAAGCAAGACGTGCTCTGTTTGTGCAGCTGGTGATGCGGTTTGCAGAGATGACCCAGGAGGTGGAAGTTGCTCGTCCCATGGACAAACCCATTTGTGGCTTTACTCCAGGCCGTCGCTATAGAAACCAGGCCTTCACAGATCATGCAAGTTAGAGGAGCGTGGTGGCCCATTAGACAAAGGTAAAAAAAAAGTCAACCATAAAAACTATCAAAGTACAGAAATATCATCCAATAAATGTTTTAAAAAAGGCAATGTAAGGAAAGAAAATCTTATTAAAGGATTTACAAAGGAATTGAATAAATATAAAAACCTTTTGGGCGGTATTAAATTGCAGATTTTCGCTCCGTTTCTTTAGATGGGGCCTCCTCTGTTATAATAAACCTGATGCTACCCCTCTACCCTCCTCTGAGCTGACTGACCCAAATGATGACGTCACCCTGCCTCGTCTCATTGAAGCTCTGCGGAACAGACAGAAGATCAAGCAGCTGATGACTGAAGATGACAACAAAGCAGGTACCTGCTCACGTTTTAGCTCAGCTCTCCATCCCCAAGTTACTGAATTTTCCTATTGTGGCTCATCTTTTCATCTCCCACATACATTCCTAATGTTTTTATCGTTTTATGAACAAATTACTGTAATGTTCCATGCTCCGTTCATGGTTTATAATGTAGATTCTGATACAATCACCTAAAAATGCCATTCACTGATACCATATGGATTGGATTGGATTTGGTTATGCGCTCTATAATAAAAAAAGTTTACAATCAAAGCTAAATGCAGGTTACCGGTATTATTCGTAGTTGTTAAATTAATTGATGAACTTTTATTTTAAGTATATTTTAACATGTGTATATTTTAAAGCTATACTATGTAACTTTGTAGTGCAGTCTGTAACTTTTCTAACAATATATTTTTTAACATATTTCTTCACTCTGTCACTATCTACTGACAGACTGATGTTAGACAAAGTAATCTCTGAAAAAAACTATAGTCCCCTTGCTTCTCTATCAGCATTTATAAAAACACTAAAAACACAGAGTGACCCGCCGTTAACCAGCCAATAAAAACAGAGCTTGAATTTGAATCAGCCAATAAAAACAGAGCTTGAATTTGAATCGGCCAATAAAAACAGCTTTAATTTGAATTTCAGCAGAGCAAGGGGGAGCAGAGCCATATATGGCTCTGAGGGGGAGGGATCAGAATGCTTTCCCTGTTGAAAATATTTCTAAGTGCTGCGTTCTACAGAAACTGCAGACTGCACCTTTAATTGATAAACTTTTATTTTAACTGTAAAATAATGACTAAAAATACTGTAGGGTAGGGATGCACCGATAAATCGGCCGGCCAATCGATCGGCCCCGATTTCCTTAATTTGGGGAGATCGGTGATCGACCGATCTTTAAATGAGAAGCCGATTTTATCCTGCCTCCGCAAAGGTCGGAAAATCATGAAAATTTAGGGTGCATTTTGACCTTTTAACACCTGAAAATTGGTATCGGCCAAAATCGGAATCGGCAGGTCAGACTTTCTAAAAATCAGTGATCGGTGATCGGCCAGAAAATTGAAATCGGTGCACCCCTAATGTAGCGTGTTTAGTTTAGTAAAATTTTAAATATATTTTAACATGGACAGAGCCATTTTATTTACACGCAAAGCGTACTGTGTAAATGACGCACGTAGGTTATCAGCTTTATCCACCCTGAAACTTACGGTAATCTTGGACAATATCTGATGATCAGCTCTTTAAATGAACCCAGAGCACGTTAACTTAGAGGAGAATGTAGAAACGAGTCAGGCTGAAGCTGCAGCTGAGGTTCTTCTTCCATGAAGCAGCTCTGTTGTCCTCCAGCCACATTTTCAGCTTCAGCCTGACTCGTTTCTACATTCTCCTCTCTGTCAGCGCGCTCTGGGTTCATTTAAAAGATCTGATCATCAGATATTGTCCAAGAATAAGCTTCAGGGTGGATAAAGCCGATAACCTATGTGCGTCATTTACAAAGTATGCTTTGCTTGTAAATAAAATGGCTCTGTCCATGTTAAAATATATTTAAAAAATTTACTAAACTAAACCACCCTACAGTATTTCTACAGTTAAAATAAGTTTATCAAATAAAGTCAAATGTTAAAAGTAATTGTGGTTCCCTTTAAAGGTGCAGTCTGAAGTTTCTGTAGTGCAGTCTGTACGTTTTCTAAAAATATATTTTTAACATTTCTTCACTCTGTCACTATCTCCTGACAGACTGATGTTAGACAAAGTAATCTCTGAAAAAACTATAGTCCCCTTGCTTCTCCAGGTGTTACTAAAAGCATTTCTAAAAAGCCACAGTGACTCGCCGTTAACCAGCCAATAAAAACAGCTTGAATTTGAATTTCAGCAGAGCAAGGGGGAGCAGAGCCATATATGGCTCTGAGGGGGAGGGATCAGAATGCTTTGCCTGTTGAAAAATTTTCTAAGTGCTGCGTTCTACAGAAACTGCAGACTGCACCTTTAATACTAATTTATTGTTTATCACTGGTGAAACCTAGATACCTACCCGGTATTTTAAAGAAATGTTTGATGTGAGAGTAATTACACTGATGATACAATGGTATAACATTGGAGTAATTTTTATTTTATTTTTTTCATTCAGTCTACACCAAGGCAAAGTTCCCTGACATCACCATGCAAGATGTGTGAAGAGCCATAAGAAAAAAAAGCAACAACATAAACTATGCCAAACAACTACCGGTGAAGAATTTTTTTTTCTTCTTTTTTTCCCCCCCAAAGATGTGAAGATGCCTTCTGAAAAAGGCTTCAGTTTCCAGTTGGAGACACTATTTTTGCTTTGTTTAAGCAAATGCACACATTTTTACATTGTGTTCTGGACTTTATGTTTACACCTTGAAATGCAAATGTGCACCTTTTCCTTTCAATTTTTAAAACTTGGAAGGGATTCATTTTAAATGCTGCTGTTTTGTAAACTGTTTTTGAGCTGCACCTTAATTTTATATAAAAATATTGAAGTTCTCAAGACCTTGTTTTATGACTTTGTAAACACATCTTTCAGAATACTTTAGAAAATAATTTTTAGCATATACGGTAAATAGTATTGTGCACGTATTACTAAGCAAACTTACAAGTGTAACCTAACAAAAGTTTTAGAAATTCAAAAATGTTAACTTAAATGATAAACTAAACTGTAAACTAGAAGTAAACAACAAGTGCATTTGGAGTATAAAGAAAAGTATACTAGTGGTATACTTTTAAGTATACTTCAATAAACTAAATTTTAAACTTGAAGTACACTATAAGTACATTGGAAGTCTAATTAAAAGTGTACTACTAGTATACTTTAAGTATACTTCAATAAACTAAAATATAAACTAGAAGTACACAACAAGTACATTGGAAGTATAATAAAAAGTATACTGCTAGTATACTTTAAGTATACTAAAATAAACTAAAATATAAACTAGAAGTACATTGGAAGTCTAATAAAAGTGTACTACTAGAATACTATAAGTATACTAAAATAAACTAAAATATAAACTATAAGTACACAATGAGTACATTGGAAGTCTAATAACAAGTGTACTACTAGTATACTTTAAGTATACTAAAATAAACTTGATTTTTCTCAATCTAGCACAACTAAGTATTAAATTTAAATACTAATAGTATACTACAAGTACACATTGAGAAGTTTACTTTTTATACTTATACTTGTACTCGAGTATACTAAATAAATTAAACTTAAGTATACTTCTTTTTGCTAAGGGAAGCAGTAGAGGTGGTCTGTTTAAGGTTAAAATCAGACACCACTCTGAACAGCAGAACCACGCTTTCCACAGAGCAACTGTGTCAACTCTTGAAACTGTGCCTGCAGTCAACCTACTTCACATATGGGGAGCAATATTATAGGCAGAAACATGGATGTGCTATGGGGTCTCCAGTTTCTCCTATTGTTGCCAACCTGTACATGGAGGAGGTAGAAAAGAGAGCCTTGACATCCTTTACGGGGAGACCACCAAGTCATTGGTTCAGGTATGTTGATGACACCTGGGTTAAAATTAAATCTCAGGAAGTCCAACATTTCACTGATCACATCAACTCTGTGGATAAATATATCAAGTTCACACGAGAAGATGTAAGAAATGGCAGGTTGGCTTTCTTGGACTGTGAGGTCTCAGTTTCTGATAGAGGAAATTTGCAAACTGAGGTGTACCGCAAACCCACCCACACAGACCAGTATTTACAGTTTGACTCCCATCACCCTCTGGAGCACAAGTTAGGAGTCATCAGGACTCTGTACCACAGAGCAGACAGCGTCCCCACTAACGCAGGAGCCAGACAGAAGGAGAAATCACACACAAAACAGGCTCTAGAGAAATGTGGATATCCTAACTGGGCCTTCCTGAAAGCAGAGAAGAAACCCAAACAGGACTCCAGCCAGCCATCAGGTGAAAAGAAGGAACCCAGACCCAGACCAGTGGCCATTCCATATGTTGCAGGGGTTTCAGAGACATTGAGACGTTTATTTTCTAAACACAACGTCCCAGTGGCTTTTAAACCTCAAAATACATTACGGCAAAAACTGGTTCATCCCAAAGATCCAGTCCCCCGGCAAAAACAGAGTAACATTGTGTATGCTGTTCAGTGTCAGGAGGGCTGTGATCAGTCTTATATCGGGGAAACTAAACAGCCACTGGCCAAAAGGATGGCCCAGCACAGAAGATCAACATCATCAGGTCAGGACTCTGCAGTCTACACTCATCTCCAGGCCAGCGGTCACTCTTTCAGGGATGAAGATGTTCACATCCTTGATAGAGAGGAACGATGGTTTGAGAGAGGAGTAAAGGAGGCCATCTTTGTGAAAAGAAACCGCCCATCATTAAACAGGGGTGGAGGCCTCCGAGTTCAACTGTCCCCCTCCTACAATGCTGTGATTGCTGGTATCACTCAGCCCTCTGTGAATAGCAAACAACCATCAGGGTGCTAACGATCCATTGTTAGGCTGATGGTCCTCCTTGATCATGTGAGCAGCTGGTTTCAGGCTGTCATCAGCCAACTGGTTGTGTAACACTGTGAGAGGGTGCTATTTATAAGACTGAGCTGAACCCAGCACCTCAGACTGAGGAAGTCTTTCGGACGAAAGACGAAACGTTTCTACAATTTTTTGCTTTGTTTTGTTTTTTTTGTTTTTTTGAATGTCCAGAGGACCAGACTTAGCTTTTTTAGATATTCCATTTTAACAAATCAAAGGAAATGAGGTCAATTTGTCTTCCAGTAATCTAAGTCTATAGCAGCATAACAAGCCAACTCTAGCTATAGGATTTATCCAAAAGGAAAGTCTTAAAACTGGACAATGTGTCAGCCTCATGGACAAAAACTGGAAGTTGGTTCCACAAGAGAGGAGCCTGAGAACTGGAAGATCTCCCTCCCATTCTGCTCTTGGAATCTCTAGAACCACAAGTAAACCTGCAGTCTGAGAGTGAAGTGCTCCGTTAGGAAAATATGGAACAATAAGATCTGTAATTTAAGATGGAGCTAGGTTGTTGAGGGCTTTGTAGGTTAGAAGTAAAATTTAGAATTATATTCTGGATTTGACAGGGAGCCAGTGGAGAGAAGCTAAAACTGGAGAGAAATGATCTCTCCCACTAACTCCAGTTAAGATTCTGGCAGAAGCATTTTGGATCAACTGCAGATGTTTTAAATACGTTTTTGGACACACAGATAGTAAAGTATTCTTTCACATTTTCTCATCACTCTCTTAACCAAAAAAGATTAAAAAAAAATATTTAAAAAAGGTAAAGGTAAAGCTAACCCAAACAAGTAGTTCCAGGACAAATCCAGACATTCATTCCATGTGTGTTTTGTTTTTATTTGAACCCAAAACTGCTGATGACCACAGAACAACTTTATGAAACTGAAGGAAATCACAAAACACAAGCTGGCAACACCAAAAACAAAACCATCACACCGCCTGCTCAGGAGCAAAGTAAATAAATAAATGTATTAGCAGCACTGAAGCTTTGCTGCTTTCAAGAAGTTTGCTCCAAAATCAAAAGAAATTTAGTCTGCTGTAACTTGAGACAAAATAAATCAAATATTTTCTATTACAGAAACTTTAAAACTGGTTCTTCAGAGTTAAATCAGGTTAATAAATATAAGAATGTTTTATTTATTTTCTATCTCTGAGGTTTAAAGACCTTTTAAGAGGAACATTCCATGTGTATAAGATGAAAACGGGTGCAGCTCAAATAGCTTTGTCTGTCAAATATTTATGTTGTTCTTAGCTTATTTAGCTCTAGAAGTTAAATAATGTTTATAAGAAGCTTATAAACATCCCAGTCACACACAGCAGCATGAGCTACATTAGTTAGCCTCATTTCTGGAGAACGCCACTTTAAACCTTTTCCACTTTAAAACCTACATCACATCCTGCTGCAGCTGTAAAAACTGCGGTTTGTTGATCAGTAGTGTTTCATTTCTGCAGCCAAAAAAAGAAGTTTTAAAGTCCAAATAAATCAGCTTTTTCTACATGTAACAAAGTGAACAGCCACCGTCTGGTCCGTCTTACCTGAATTTACCAACGTTCAAAAGTAACATTTCTTAAAAAGACGCCGCACTCGGGTTTAGTTTGGCAACTGGAAGTTCAAGAGATTCAGTTCACGTATGGCTCTTTGTTGCTGTTGCCGTCCCATGATCCTCTGCAGGCTGCCCCCTGACTGACGGTAGGTCAGAGGTCAGGTGAAGTAAGGACAGCACGACCCATCCAGAGCAACCCTGTCGATGATCCTCAGGCCGCCGAAGTCGTTTCGGTCGTCTTCGTCGTCTCTGTGGCAGAAGTCACCGTCCTGGTCGTCGAAGTGCGCCGTGTCGCTGGTTGAAGCTTTCTGCTGAGGAGAAGCAAGAACCGAATCAGAAGTCGAGTCGGTTTCATGACTTTTGCTTTCTTCCTTCAAGTTTCTTCTCTAAAGCCCAACAGGAACTGGGGATTTATTTCTGTAATGCTCTAAAATACTGACGTTCTGATGTATAAAACCAGAAGAAGAAGTGATAACGGTGATGTCATCAACTGTCAGCCAAACTTTCTGTAAAAAAAATTATGTAAAAACTCTTTAAACTAAAGCGATTGTGTAAAACACCAGTTCATTCATGTAAACTCCAACTACCTGTGATCCGTTTAAGCGTTACAACTACAAACTGTATTCCAAAAAAGTTGGGACACTAAACAAATTGTGAATAAAAACTGAATGCAATGATGTGGAGGTGCCAACATCTAATATTTTATTCAGAATAGAACACAAATCACAGATCAAAAGTTTAAACTGAGAGAATGTATCATTTTAAGGGAAAAATATGTTGTTTCAAAATTTCATGGCGTCAACAAATCCCAAAAAAGTTGGGACAAGTCCATTTTTACCACTGTGTGGCATCCCCCCTTCTTCTTACAACACTCAACAGACGTCTGGGGACAGAGGAGACCAGTTTCTCAAGTTTAGAAATAGGAATGCTCTCCCATTCATGTCTAATACAGGCCTCTAACTGTTCAATCGTCTTGGGCCTTCTTTGTCGCACCTTCCTCTTTATGATGCACCAAATGTTCTCTATAGGTGAAAGATCTGGACTGCAGGCTGGACATTTCAGTACCCGGATCCTTCTCCTACGTAGCCATGATGTTGTGATTGCTGCAGAATGTGGTCTGGCATTATCTTGTTGAAAAATGCAGGGTCTTCCCTGAAAGAGATGACGTCTAGATGGGAGCATATGTTGTTCTAGAACCTGAACATAGTTCTCTGCATTAATGGTGCCTTTCCAGACATGCAAGCTGCCCATGCCACAAGCGCTCATGCAACCCCATACCATCAGTGATGCAGGCTTCTGAACGGAGCGTTGATAACAACTTGGGCTATCCTTGTCCTCTCTGGTCCGGATGACATGGCGTCCCAGTGTTCCATAAAGAACTTCAAATCGTGACTCATCTGACCACAGAACAGTCTTCCATTTTGCCACACTCCATTTTAAATGACCCCTGGCCCA